>JAQGDQ010000852.1:0-87309 GCA_030141605.1 Tubiluchus corallicola
TATTATTATTATTATTACAGCTGATAAGCGCGGTGGCACATAAAGCCATTTTTATGAAATTTAGATGGAGGGTGGATCCAGAATTCATTCGGACTTGCTCACTGTGACAGAACTAGATGTTGTAGAAACTTGTAAAATTGTAAAAATAGCATTCTGATTCTAGCAAAATTTTTCAAACTTTTTCTGGCAAAATAACGTACATCTACACTGGTGAGGGAGCATACTTGTGGAGCGTTGTGGAAATGATGCACTGAAGCCTATAGCAGAGCAGAAAAGTGTCCACTAAGAGAAAGCAATAGTGCTGGCATGAAAATTTGTAATCCAAATTGGCATGATTAACCAATAATGCCGGTGTAGGTTTATTAGAAGCAAAACTTACAGCACAGACTACAGTACAGTACTTTGCTTTGTTATCGGACGTATTTGGTTGGTTAATTGCCAGTGTTAACTAATTAAGCCTGTGTTTATATAAATACATCAACAATATTAACACGCCCTTCATAAAAAATAAGCTTCCACTCCTCTTGGAGCCAACATTAAATCCAAGAACACACAATATTAAACAAACACGCACTAATAACAAATACGACAACAATTCCATCACTAAACAAGGAGTTCAACTTTGGAATGCCCTGCCATCAAATTTAAAACAAATCAAGTCTTTCGATGAATTCAAATCAAAATTAAAAATACATACATTAAATCGTTTTGAAAACCCCACATACGTAAACATATTGTTACGGAGGCACCTGTGTCGGGTCAAGTGTAGGGCCGTCTACACGCCCAACTTCCACGTCAGCAGCGACTCACCCCTTTCTTGCAGGTCCAGATGTCTTGTTTGGGCCTACACGTGGTGTGAGAAGCCAGCTGACCTGGAATGCGAGTATAAAAGCGTGTAGAGGTCACTACATCCTTGATTTCTGACACAGGTGCTCCTCGGGTGTAGTGCTGTTACTGAGTTAGTTAGTTATTTTTTTGTGCACGTGTATTTTGTTCCCTATTTTTATTAGTGCTGTTAATAAACTCCGTACAGTGTAGTTTTTGTGTATTTTGTTTCATGAGAGTTAGATGACACGCTATAACAGGTATATGGTACTAGTTTACAGACATTAATTTAGCTAATTAACATTAACATTTGTAATTAAGTATCGGTTAAACAACGATTATAATGGAACTTCATGATGCGCAATATCAAGACCGCCATGCCATCTTGGAGTTCGACCCCCTGGGCCGAATTCAGTCCAATATATTCATCCACAAACTTTATTTACCCACGTCCATTTTAAATTATATATATATGTAACACAGAACACAGAACACAGAACACAGAAAATACTTATCAGCTTACCTACTTTCGGTGACACTGAACATGGATTACTACTAGGAGCACGAGGAGCTTCGTTCACATGGAACAGGTAAGAGGCAAGTGATGCTGATGAAGTGGATCCTATAAACGAAATATTCATGAATTGATGCCAATAACTTTGCTGCTTCTGGCGGTAGTATATTAAAGGAGAAGACAAGTCACTAGACGTGCTTATTTTACTGTTATAACTTGAATTTAGAAAAATCTAAAAAAAATTTGCAAAAAACTGCCTACAAAGTATAAGGTTAGTTTATAGTACCAATGTGAGGAAATTTTCAAACACAGAGATTGCAAGTATTCACTTGAAAATTGTGACGTAATTGGTGGCCTCGTGACTTTTCGTAAGAGCGTCGTGGCTTTCCGTAAGCGCGCGCTGCTTAAACTAATTCATACTTCTGCAGCTTATCTAATGTTTACGCAAAATTATTGCAAATTAGCTGTCTATTTCTTTGTAAAAACGTTTTATACATTTGACGGCACAGTCTTTCTTCAGTTCATAAACGACGTCACTGGTGGAAGAATGAGCGTTCAAGCGTGAAATGATCGTGCCTTTTACTAAAGTCATTTTGCTAATTACACGAAGCGCCTATCATTAAATTTTTCTAATATTTTTCACGAACATTGATATAAGCCTAATTTCCCAGAAGGCGTGACGTTTTTGAGCCTTAAACTAAAAGCTAGAAGCTATATTAGCAATTACCGGCAGTTACTGGATTTCACAACTCAAGTAGATGGTCTACTGGCCTCCCACAAGGAAACTGACCAGGTTTCAATCACTTTTATGATATCTAAATAGTGCCAAGTGTGGTAATATAGTTGACATAGTTGAAAAATTAAATTGTGATGGATGTCCTAATGAATGTGTGTATGTGTGTGTGTTTGTGTGCATGTGTGTGTGCACATGTGTGTGTGTGTGTGTGTGTGTGTGTGTGTGCGTGTGTGAGTGCATGTAATGTGATGTCCTAGTTGACACTCTGAATCTGTAGAAACATTATTCTTGTTTTGGTTTCTCTCAGAAAGTCTAGTTGTACGGACTAGTGGCTCCCCCTGTAGGTTACATTTTGCACGATTAGGTATGTTTGTACAGCCTTAACTGTGGTCATGTTGTAGGAGCCAATTCTTTTTTGTCATTGTTGCAGTCGGTTTACGTTGATGTTCTGACGATGCTTTGTATTATGTGTTATGTCTGTGGTTATCACTTTAACATCTAAGGTTTGGCAGTCAATGTGACTGGATCCCCACGGGAGAGTTTGAAGATAGTGAGTAGGGACCGAAATCTTTCCCGGTGACTCACCTGATAACCCTTTTCCTTTGGTGGTAATTTTGTACGTGTGTTGTATAATTGTTTGTGTGTGGTGTTGATGTCATTTGAGTTTAACCCTTTGATACCCGTTGCATCCCGTGGGATACCTGAATATTTTCTGCCTTTAAAATTAATAAAATTTTAAAACTGATAGTTATTTGATCTGTTAATAGTTATATTGATTTAAGCCAATAACAATAGACTAAAAATGGTGATAAAATGGCAAACTAGAAAATCTACATAGCATAAAAACTGTGCAAGGTACAGTACTTTAGAGATGACTTTGTACAGATCAGCATAGCGTGCATACTAAATGTCTTAAATACTTAAAAAATTATCAGCAGTTGCAAAATGAAGCAGATTTTATGCTTCCGTTGAATCCCAATGTATCCTGTGGGACACAGCACGCGGGCACAGGTAGAAAAAAAATTACGGGTAAACAAGATGGACATACCGAACAAAAGTACCAAGCCCAAAAATTTTTTCTTATTAAAAAAATAATTTGCGACTGAAAGGGTTAAGTAAAAATAAATATTGGTCTAAGATTGGGATTAAAATTTTACCTCCAACTTTGACAGTGTAGTCCCAACCTTGTTGCAACGTGTTTTTCTCAATATGCACAACATCTTTGTCTTCATTTGTAATCGTATCAATACTGGCATTTATTTGCCAGTCATAACCGCCCGTCCAACCGTTTGTGGGACAGCTGGTGCACTTTGCTTGCAAATAAATTGGTCGTTCCCTGTTCACTTTGACTCTACAGTTTTTCAAGCACCTAGAATCACAGTCAATAATCAGATTACTTACGTTACTTTATTAAAATACGTTCATCTAGGAAGAAAACAAAGCCACACATGTTTCACTAAGTGCTTAATTTTCTCTTTTTTTGCTTTTTATAACCCACTGTCTTACTACAATATGTTTTTGGTCGCTACAAATGTCACTAAACTTACTTGAAATTTTGTACAATATACCTCTAGACTTCAATCCATGCTCCTGCAATTATTACATTAGTATGAACGCTGAAACATATGGCAAACAAAGATGAGTTTTCTCTATATTTATTTGCTAATATTTACCTTTCTAATGATCTTTACCTGATTTCAAACTCTTGTAAAGTGCCCGTCGTTTTCTGGAGAATTTGCTGTGTCCATTCAGGCTCCTTTCCACTAGTTTTTATTCTGAGAAAAACCGTCACCTTGTCTGCCAGGAACTTGTCTACTTCTAGCACAAATGAGGGTTCTGCAAGGAAGTAATAAAGAAAAAGGGAGACTGAAATGTTTCCCTAAATGGGAATATGGTGTTACGATGAAAAAACTCAAGGACTTGCTAAATAGAAATCTACATACCATCAAAGCGAAGCTGGGTGGTTTGATCATCATAACAGCTAGTGCCCGACCAAGCATTACTTGGTTGTCCCTTCGCACAAATCCACGTGTACCTAAAGTGTCAAGGATTTTTTGTTTGTTAAATTTAATATAGCCATACAGTTACAAGTGGCGACACCTGGCCTCAATATTTGCATCCTAGTCAATTTCCGGTCATTTAAGTTTCAACGTGTTCATGTGATGACGTGTTTCTGTGAACTCACGATTTAATGCCAACGATGTAAGTAATTTTATTTAGTCATTTATTTTATTTACTGTAAGTCTCTCATTAATTTCACGTAATCGATCTTTTGATAGAAATGAGTTAGTTTATTAAAGGAATTTATATATCCTGTTTCAGATGAAATGTAATATTTTGGGTAATGGCGTCACAGTGTCAGATATGATGAAGTAAATTACATGTGACATGAAAATGGTACACAAACAATAAACAGTTATGCTGAGCAAAATGATGACGTTGTTTGTCACTGTAAATCCCAAACACAAAGTAATTATCTCTTCAGTAAATTTTAGATTAGTGAAGTACATGGATTTTGTGGTTTTCAGCCACTAATGATACATAGGAGACAAAGTATGTTCTTGCAAATTATTTCTTTGTACCCTGATTTTCTAGTTAGCCTATGTTTAATGGAGATAAATTGATTTTTCTATTTGGGACAGATGGTGTCTACATTTTAATATGGTGTACAACTGTGTCAAACACTGTCATAGCAGTAGATCATGAATTTCGTTACTAATGACTGCACAGATTTTGTATCTAATGATCCAATTTCCGATTTTATTGTATGGGTTATTAGGTCCTAGAACCCATATAGGTCCTATAGCTCATCATGGCAAGTTTTGCCTAACAATTTGGGATACATCAATATTCTGGCTTCTGCGTTCTAAGAAATGAAAATCGGGCTTCCCCGAATGAAACAATAGATTGAGTATTAATTATTAAATTAATAATAACAATAAATAATAATAATAATAATAATAATAATAATAATAATAATAATAATAATAATAATAATAATAATAATAATAATAATAATAATAATAATAATAATAATAATAATAATAATAATAATAATAATAATTTAAATTTTTATTAATTATTAAATTAGTTAAATATTCACATTAATATTGCAAAGGAAAGGAAAACTTTTAGCGAAACGTCGCGTAACTTACACAAATGAAGTTCCTCGAATATGAGATGATAAGTTGTTGTTTCTCCCAAATGGGAAGTAAAAGTCTGGATCATAAGAAAGGGAACCATCAATGGTAATCCTGCCCGATTGCCCTACAGTTCTCACTGGACCTCCACGGATTATAGGCACTATGCGTGAGGGTAAAATTTCCAAAAATCCCTAAACACCATAAACATTGTTTAGTGGAATGGAAAACAAAACTTTATTTTTCTTTCGTTGACAGACGAAGCCATTGCTTCGTGTTGTTTGTCTATGCATTTAAAAAGCCTTTTCACAGTTTCGTTGTGCGCATGCGCAGTTGTTGTTGGTCAAAGGTTAAGTATGCCACAACAACGCGTTTTAACTACAACCGTCGCGCGAAATGTGAGTAAAGCAAAACTGTCTGTCGCATCAGTTCAACTAAGCTACGTTTGATAACAATTTAATTAACGACTTTGTAATTTAGTTTCAGAAAAGTGAAATCTTTGCGTACACGAATTAACATTATATTAAAAGTTTATTGTCTATAGACACTTTAGTTATGTTAGGTGGTAATTAATGTCAACTTACATGCGTTGTGTTTCCACTAATGATGTGCCCTCCGTCAGATTTTACAGATCTGATCCAAACTCTGGCAACAATAAGGTATCGTCCAGGTGGAAGAGCATGTGCTCGTACTAGCATATAATTATCTTTTCTGATCACCATGCTAGTTTTATAGTTTTCTCGATATATTGTCGTGTCATTCGTGTCAACTTCAACGACCGCCATGTTGTAGTTGATTATCGTAGGATCAAAATGTTCACAATCGTAAGAACTTGTTGCTGACACAGTGAAGGATAACCAAGCTCTGTACTTTTGCACAAGATTTCCACTATTGTCACCAGCATTATCAAGCTTAATATACGAATAACAGTTCCGTCGACGTAAACGAACGGTAACATTTTGAAACAAATTTCCAAGTTTTTTGCCTTTTAAGTAACCTGTAATTGTCAGTTGGTAGTTGCCAATTTGACTGTAAATGTAACAGTTGACATATCTTGACCAATGTACATTCAGTTTTTTAAAATATTTCAATGAAATCATAATAATGCTACTTGGAGTGTTGTCCCCCATGTTCCAATGAATAGCACCGTCTTTGCCATATTCATTGTCGGTGACCAGAGAGAAGCAAACTGGAAGGCCAGCCCACGCTTGACGAACGTTTTTTTCAAGAAAAAACCAGCTACTCTTTGCTGAGGAAAGAAACATCAAAATAAAGATTTTTTTGTTAGCATGTTGATGCAGGTACAAATGTTTTGGTCCATTACCCCTTCCCAAGGTAGTACATGCATTGGAAGCCACAATACATTAGACTGTAGTTCAACAAGCTAGACTACTTTTTCTACTCTGACATTGCCTAGGTGGAACTTGATAAGTACACACGTCTCTGTTACATTTAAAAATTTGACTTATAATTATACTGCTACCTTTTACTGACATTCTGTCTTTTTCTCGACTCAATATTGAGCAGGCTATGAACCTTCTGCAGTAAGAAAACTGGATTTGAATTTTTATAAAAGTCTCTGAATTTTTTTAAAAGGTCGGTCATTCTATTCTTGCCTTTGATAGTATCTTTGTAGATTCTTTGC
This sequence comes from Tubiluchus corallicola, assembly GCA_030141605.1. Classification (NCBI taxonomy): domain Eukaryota; kingdom Metazoa; phylum Priapulida; class Priapulimorpha; order Priapulimorphida; family Tubiluchidae; genus Tubiluchus; species Tubiluchus corallicola. The sequence continues at coordinate 6,861 of JAQGDQ010000852.1, forward strand.
ATTCTGCAGTGCTTAAAAGTTGTTGGAATTTGCATAATTGGTAAACTTTTTACTTGTTAATAATACCATTGCTAAGTGGATATATGTCGTAATATTCACTTTTTAAGTGTTTTAGTTTTACGCGTTTATGTAACTCATTGTTACTATGAATGTATGATAGTTGTGTTACTTCTTTAACTTTAATATCCTGGTTAAAATATGATACATTTATAAACTGTATAAACTGTTATATAGAGATATCACTAACACAAGAGTTCGTGTTCCACTGCAATTCAGGGCATATTGATATTAAAGTTTGCCTTTCATTAGATGTTGCACTAATGGCAAGTAAGAACTACTAATTAGTGGTTCTTCAAGCCGATTATCTTTTATCACTATATATAGGTTTTACACGTCAAATGTAGACACAGGAAAGTTCAAATGTGACTTAGGAAAGTCAAATGTAGACATAGGAATTTCGAATGTGTTTTGGTAACTCAAATGTGACTTAGGTAAGTCAAATGTAGATGCATTAGTTTGAATAAATCGGTAATTAAGTTATTTAAGTGCAAATTAGAAAAAGATAAACCAAAGATGGTGCATCTATTAATAGACCTATAACGTTGTTATTTTAACTTAAGAGCAATTATTAAATTGAAATTAAAGAAGATTAAATTTAACATCCTTAAGCTTTACCACCTATCCACATTTGAGATACCAATGTCACATTTGACTTGACATGTGTCTACATTTGACTTACCAAAAACGCTTAAGATTTCTTGAAAAATCATTGTTAACACATTTGAACTACCTAAGTCTACATTTGAGCTACCAAGACAATTACCTAAATCTACATTTGAGTTAACGCAGGTCTACATTTGACATGTAAAACCTATAATTACAGGATGGTTTTGAGATCTTAACATTGCAAAATCTAAATGAATTTAAATCAAAATCTTCACCTGTAGCTTGCAGTAATCCACTGTAGAGCAAGAGAATGAGTGTCCGTGAGAGCATCTTTAGTAATTACAATAATTATTACTTTGAAACTATTTCAACGTAGCTTCTATGTCATGTAGCGAGACAATTTCTTTCTTAGTTGCCAAGGGAATTTTGAACTTAATTAAGAGCTTAGAGACGTTCCTACACAGTTAAATTCGAACGTTCCAAATGTTCAAAAGCATTACAACTTTTTTGGCAAACAATCGCTTTTCTTTCTTTTTAAAATTGGATACATACACGAAAATGCCTGTATATGCTCAGAGGAAGCACAAACAGTTGAATATTTGCTTTTTAATTGTACTTTGGTCGACGAAAATAAAAGATTAAAATAAAAGAAATAGCCTACAATTTCAAAACATTAGTAAAATTTATACCTCTCGAGACAAAAACGTGCTAGTTGCTTTCTCTGAGTTAGTTTGTGGTTCGTTTTTACAAACTTTAGTATAAAATTTGAACTTTTATATTATATCTGTCACTTTTATATTAACAGGTCGTTTTGTGTAAATTTGTGTAAATTGGTACTCTTTGATTTTAGTTGTTCTTTTATTGGTATATTGATTTATTGGTATTTAAAAGTCTTGCGAATATAACAGCTATTTTATTTACAAAGTTTTTTTAACCATACCCTGCAAATAGAGGGTCCCTGTATGTAGTTTATGCAAATATTTGTATATGTTTACAATTTTAAATTTTAAATAAAGAATTATAATAATAATTTCTTCTTCGTCTAAGTCTCATTCTATTTATTGTATTCCACCCACTCCTATCTGCGGCTAACAGCGTAAGTTCTTCAACTCCTAAAGATAGATTTGGTTGAAGTTGTTCAGCATCTTTATTTATCTTATCTATCCAAGTTGTTTTTGGTTTGCCAGCTGGTATTTTGCAAGTTTTCAAGGCTTCCTTTAAGGCGATTCTTAGTGGTACTTCCCTTGGTATTCTTAGAAGTTGCCTTCAGATCTTGACTTTTGAACTCCGAGGAGAGAGAGAGAGAGAGACAGAGCGCACGAAAGAGTGTTTACAGAATGACTTCCCAAAAGTTACTGCCTCTGTGTCAGCTCTTTCGTTACATTTTCTATAACAGCAAAAACTCTTCACTGAATCAGGAAGCTTTTCTAACTAGGTGACATTCATGATGTACTGCTTGGTACAAGCAATTACTACGTCAATGTCCTAGTGGCAATACCTTGTACAAAACAAAAAGCAAGAAATACTTCAGAAAAAACAGAGAAATCAATAACTCTATAACAGAGTTGATTTCGATTTATGCACTATTGATTCTATTTCTTGTATAAGCGATTTAACCATTTATAACAGAATTAACATACTGTTGCATGTGCTTTATCGTCTGCACAAATGTATGGGTATGACTAGATACGCTTGTCTCCTGCAATTGTTATTTTTTTATTATTTATTGTTTATTTATTTATTAAATATATCTACAACGATCATTACAGCATTGTACATAAAAGAATTTAATAATATATTTATTATTATGTGCACAAGATGCCAAGCCGCAAATGACCCGTGGGGTACTCAAGAAGTGATTACTTGTTTAGAGTACCCAAATCCTCTTTAATCAACTGCCTGTTGCTTAGTCTTGTAAAATAGAAAAACAACACTCATCATTATCAATAATAATAAATTTTATTAACATAATATTATACATCAGGATCTTTGAATTGTCCTATTTGATTTTATACTAAATTTCCTTAAAGAATGTTTACCAAATGTGGTGCCCAATGTGCGACTGATGTATTCCCAGATATCATACTCAGACTTTTTAACACCCCACTGCTGAACTATTGAATGGTACGAATCTATTAAAATTACTCTAAATACAGAAAGAAAAATTACAAAATACAAGCATACGAAAATAATTAAAAACACACTACCATATATAGATGATTCTGATATGTGAACTAGGAAAAATTTGCCAGCTCTTGTAATCAAGTACAATAATGTTTGGGAAGAGCTTAACATATTGCTAAATTCTTCGTGAATGCTGCCAAAGATGATCATACCTAAAATTGCAAAAGGAACTAAAATAACAACTACGATGAGGCTAAAATGAAGTATAGGCGCAGCTGCTATACCGAGTGCAGCTAGGTAAATTGACATGACTTTGTTAACCATGATCATGCGCCATAGTTTAATGCTAACCAAGAAGATCAGAATAGCCATCAGTCCAGAAAGTGTGAAGCTATAAAGGGCTGCTTCGTGGAAGCTGACGAAATTAGTCTGATCACTCCGAAAGTTCTTTTTTATAAGATTCTCAGTCACAACATTTCTTCCTATAAATATCACCACAATTGCTATTGATATTGCTATTATTCCCAATTCAACGTATGTCCAATAGTCTAACAAATATACCATTCTTCTGTAATATAGTTTCTTTGCTTCTTGGACGCTGAACACTAAAAGTAAAATAATGAAAAGTGCCTCTGTCACTACTATAGACCACTTTCTAGACTTTGCATATTTTAATAGGTCCACAGTAAGAATATCATAATACGGCACAGCTGCGCCTGTACCACTGAACTCAACAGCAAGTGTCACGATGCTAAATAAGTTTGTGTTAGAATTGAACAAGGTGAATTCTATCATCAAAGCTCGTGTGTGATCATCTATCCATGTTGAATTGGCAAGAGAAAAAAGGACAGCCTTATTTACCACTGCGTTGCGAGTTAGAGTCCTTGCATAACCACCTCCACTGTACAGAGCAAATTTACCTGGAAAGTTATAGAAGTAATTACTGTCATTCTAACGACAATTTGAGCATTGTTGTAATCGCCAATCGTAATGCTTCACAAGTAATGTTTATTAGCAATTTGAGTGTGTTATGCAAAAATTCATAGACTTTGATATTTGCGAATGCAATGACACAATTCTCAAAGATCTTCTCCTGAGAGAACCACTTATTCTAAACTGTCTACAAAATACATTTGCAAAATAATCTATATTTGATTCGTTCATTTTCTGTCAGAGAATGCTGCGTAATTACCACGTATATCACGTATGTATATATCACTTTCATGATGCACTGCTTGGTACAAGCAATTACTAAGTTAATGTCCTAGTGGCAATAGTTTGTACAAAACAAGAAGCAGGAATTACTTTATTTATTTATCAGCAATTTGAATGTGTTATGCAAAAATTCATAGACATTGTGTGTGATAATATGTGGGGTAATTAAGCAGCATTCTTAGACAGAAAATGGACGAATCAAATATAGATTATTTTGCAAATGTATTTTTGTAGACAGTTTAGAATAAGTGGTTCTCTCAGGAGAAGTTCTTTGAGAATTGTGTCATTGCGTTCGCAAATATCAAAGTCTATGAATTTTTGCATAACACACTCAAATTGCTAATAAACATTGCTTGTGAAGCATTACGATTCATTGAGAATTGTGTCATTTCGGTCGTATTACAACATATTACCCCACAAACCCCATTTACGACCGCAATGACACAATTCACATATGCAAATGCATTGGTTGGTACACTTAACCTTTGACCTTTTCACGGTTAAGTGTACCTTTTCATCATCAATTGCTGGAACTGTGAAAAGGCATATTACCTAGAAAAGGCAGTGTCCGAAGTTCTAATGTTGACTGAAATGTCCATTCGTCTGGAGGATATCGCGGATACTTCCGATGATGCCATCCTGGTTTGTAGGACTGTATGTCTTGGGTAGGCCAGAAATATTGTCTTACACATCTTTGATTTAGTGATTGAAATCTAAGATCCATGGTGCACAACCCTAAATATATTAGAAACACTTCTCAATAGGTAATGGAAGTTTGTGTGGCATATAGTTATGGTTAACATCCAACCAAAAATGTTAATATTTTGCAAAACAAATCTAAATTGCATGCTATTCCGTCTGTAACTTCCGTTTTAGACTTGTCAAGCTATGAAAAAAGTATGCGAAATGTTTCCTAAACATTCTTCATTGAATTAGATTAAACGTAATTAATTTGAGGTTTGGATCATTCAGTTTTAACATCATAATTTGGAAATTTCCCCAGCACAGCATACTGTACAAACATATTTATGCAAAAAGTTCATGCGAACATTATAAAGACATGTACATAACAAGACGTACAGTATCTACATTAAAAATAGTAATTTAGTTACACTTGACAAGTACATAGAGTTTATCAATAATACAATAAGTCCTCGCTTAACGACTCCCCATTTAACTTCTTTTCGTTTTAATGATGTTGAACATTTTACACCTTTTTTCACTTAACGACGCACGTTTCATTTAACGACGATTTTTTTTACTTTGTTGGAAGCCAATTTTCATTTATCAACAAGCTTTTTACTTAATTTTAAGTATTAAAATGGCTTATCCTGTTTTAAACATTGCATTACTCTGTTTTAAAAGTTCATTAGTAACGTAATCAATGCAGTTATTATACATGTTTTTGCTTCCTGACCTAGTACTAAGCTACCTGCCACTTATATCAAGCAAAACCTGTGAATGCTAACATCGATGCAGACATTCACATGGCCTAGATCAGGGGTGTGCAAATTATCTGACAAGCCGGGCCATATTAAACTTTCCCGCAATTCCCGCGGGCCACAGGCAGTTTGATCAAGGAGCCAAGTACAGAAAGGCCTAACAACGATTGTTTTTGCATCCGACCTGCGTACATCATTACTACTTCACTCAAGAAACTATTTTAGAAGTTATTAATATTTATATTACAAACCATATATTTCTACTTTCAGGACAGATAGTGGTAATTTCATTACAATGCATATTAGTAATGTGTATCACACAGTCTGTGTAGTACAGTGACATTAAGTTACGACCGTCTTGTAAGGGTTAATGGCATCCGATCTAGTAGAAAAAACTAGCCGCACTATCTTTGGGATCATGGCACTGACTTCAGCTGGATACACTCAATTAATCACCCGGGCCGCACTTTCATTAGGCTGACAAATCTCTTCGCGGCCGCACAAATTCTCTCGGCGGGCCGCAAGTGGCCTGCGAATTTGCACATCCCTATCCTAGATGTTTTAGATACATGACAAAAACCAAACTGCTACTACACTGTATTTTCTTAGAAGGCTTGGAGGAATATTTTTATTGGTTTTATTTTGTACCTGGCGATGCTCGTAGTTGCCGAAGCCTGACGACTCCTACTAATCTGGATGTTAAATCTGATGCAAATCGTTTTGGCGCTGGTTTCCCATTATAAAGTTTTTCCAGAAACAAGTTTGGCTGAAGCGTGTTGCTTATATAGTCCCACATACCGCTTACGTCTTTCACCTGTTAGTAATGCAATATTTTTGTGGTAACAGGGAGAGAACGATATATGTTTAAATATTTGTAAACATCAAAATATTAAATAAAAAAAAACGATATGACAGAAAATGAAAAAGAAACATGCCAATTTGTTACCTCTTCTTTCAGACAAAAAATGATATTACAGTCTAATATTTCAATGACTCCCAAAAAGAATAAAAACGAATGGGAAATGTTATATCGTATTTGTCTGTCTGTCTATTTGTCTGCTCTTTACGCATGGCTAAATGACTGCATTGATTTAAAAAAAAATTCACATGAATTGCACTTAGGCAACTGGGACAGACATAACGGTGAAAGTAGGTTGACGACATCATCTAACCAAGATATCCAAGATATGATTGAATTTTCTGTGTTTCACGATTGTTATAACTGATGGGAAAATTCTTTGACAGGCATGATGCCGACAACGTCAACAGTACTGCATTCTACTACATTCTAACTAGAGTTAGATGCTTTTAATAATAAATTTTACAGGTCGAAGATAGGAGAAAGTGTAAGAAAGAGAGAGAGAGAGGAAAGAGAGAGAGGGAGAGAGAGAGAGAGAGAGAGAGAGAGAGAGAAGAGAGAGAGAGAGACAGGAGAGAGAGAGAGAGAGGGAGAGAAAGAGAGAGAGACAGAGGGAGAGATGGAGATGGAGTGGGAGAGGGAGAGATAGAAGGAGAGGGAGGGAGGCAGAGAGAGAGAGAGAGAGAGAGAGAGAGAGAGAGAGAGAGAGAGAGAGAGAGAGAGAGAGAGAGAGAGAGAGAGAGAGAGAGAGAGAGGAGAGGGAGACAGAGAAAGAGTGGGGAGGGAAGAGAGAGAAAGACAGAGAGAGAGAGAGAGAGAGAGAGAGAGAGAGAGAGAGAGAGAGAGAGAGAGAGAGAGAGAGAGAGAGAGACGAGAGAGAGAGAGAGAGCGAGCGAGAGAGAGAGAGACAGACAGAGAAAGAGAGAGAGAGAGAGAGAGACAGACAGACAGAGAGAGAGAGAGAGAGAGAGAGAGAGAGAGAGAGAGAGAGAGAGAGAGAGAGATCTACCCCCATAGAGGTGTTGACTGCATTAATGGTGTGCACACTTCTTGTTAGGTAACTAACTTGTGCAAGTCCATTACTTACATCAGTGAACTTTGTATGACCCCAATAGCAGGCACCAATAAAGACATTGTGTACAGTTTCCGTTACCATAGCTGATCTGAAAATAATATGAAAAGCGTGTCACATTAAACGACATCAAAATTTGCAGTAACTTTAGTTGTGAGAAGAATTCAACACATTGTAATGATTAGACATCGCTGGAGAGAGCTTTAGTTCTTCTGCTCAGGAAAGAGACAGATTGGACAGTACCACAATACCTGCCTAATTTTAATTTAAACATAATTTTATTGCGCGTTTTGTACCAGAAAGTTTAACAACTTGTGCGCGGGCACTACCTGCTTATTAAGCTTAACAGCTGTCAGTAGTAATACATAAATATATATAAACAATATATATAAAGTTATTATAGTTACCCGGTATAAGTAGCTACTAAATCAAATGATAAAATTTGAATATTTAGTCTCCGCACTAAAGTTGTTTATCTCTCATTAAACATGTATCTTGACTATATAACTTAATCAATTCATTCAATCAATCAATCAATGAATTTATTTCACTCCAGTAATACATTTACAATACATCAACATACAATATTATTGAAACAAAAAGAAACAGTATAGGTAAAAAAAGGTTGATGAAGTCAAATTAACCAAATAAAAGAGTTGCTGTATGACACCTTGAAAGCTTGGCTTGTTAAGGTGGCACAAATGAGTGAATGAAAGAATGGTTAGGGTCAGTAGACATGATGGAATGGAAAAACATAGTAAGATTAGGGATAGGAAGAAGGAAAGGAGGAGAAAAAACGACCACAGTGTATGTTTAATTTACATAGAGGTATATTGAAATAGCATTATAATTGATTGGAGGCCATATATTGCGACTGCATGAGACATGGAACCATTAAAATTGTATTATAAGTATGAATCAAAAATGGTCCTTTTCAAGTACTTTTTGAAACTATAAATAGTTTTGTGTATTTTTACTTGGGCACTTATTTTATTCCAGTTATTGGGGGCTGTGAATTTAATAAAGTGAATTCATTATTTGAAACATTATCTAAACATCTAAACACTATCGAATAGTTTACAGTTATCTACATAACTTGGTTTTCTATCTATGTGGAGTAACAAATTTATAATATTTCTCATTGTCAAATTTCTAATGTCATTGTTACTATATAAAGCATTAGGCTTGTTAAACATATTATTTTTTGGTTTCATATAGTAACAATGACATTTGAAATTTGATCTGAAAATAATCTGATTTGATCTGAAACCATGAAATTATCTCTTGGTTTCATATAGTATTAAGCATAATTTTTTATCGGACTTGAAAATGGGGTAGTATATGAAATATCATCTTGTCTTCCTTTAATCAAGTAATTGAATGTGTAATTGTAACTTGGTCCGGATGCCAAGACTACAATTTGAAACTACTAGAAAATGTACAGTTAAGTGATGCCAAAATTTGTTCAAGTGCCATGCTTAGATCATCCCCAGATCTTGTACATAAAAATTGTGGTTTTATTTTGTTTGAAAAACTTTTAAATTTCGTCTCTTTCGTATGCTAATATAAAGTTGAACTGAATTTTTTTTTTGATTTTCACAAACATCTAAATCATTTTTCTTACGGTAAACGTCCTAGTTCGGTACACCATACTCCGTGCGCATAGGATTTAGTCAGCTAAATTATGACCAGTCACTTAAAAATTGTAAAAATAATGATGGTTCTCTAGTATCACCTTACTGTTCTTGTAGTGCCTCTCTTGAAACATATGAACACTTTTTTCTAAATTTGGCATCACTTAACTGGACATGTTAACTAACCACTTTCTAGTAGTTTCAAATTGTAGTCTCGGCATCCGGACCAAGTTACATTTACATATTCAATTACTTGATTAAAGGAAGACAGGACGATCTTTCTCATAGTACCCCATTTTCAAGTCCGATAAAAAATATACATTTTAACACAATTAATACTACGTACACGTTTCTGATAATTAATTTATAAATCAAAATCCTGCTAGAAAATCACTCCACGCACAGATTAATGCTTGATCAAGTAAAGTTCGGATAAACAACTGAGGTCACTAAACTGATACGGCAGTCAGCTTTACTTTACCCACATTTCACGTAACGGTTGTAGTTAAGACGTGTTGCCGAGGTACACTTAACTATTGACCTACAGCAATTGCGCGTGCTGATAGCGTAAATGTGAAAAGGCTTATTTGTCAGAAACAAAGTTAGACGAAATAGATTTATGAATGCAGCACGAAAGTGCAAAAATCTCAGGATGGGAAACTCAGACAATTTGACTCTAAGTACCTACCTTTGATCGTGAAAGTTGTAAACAATGTTAAACAGCACCATAATGAAGAAAGAGAATATGACTAGATCTCTCAAGATTGAGTTCATGTTGTGTTGATGAAGACGTCGTTTCCTGAGCTTGGCAATTACGTCTGCATCAGGTGGTCTGTAAGACCGTCGGCGTTCCAATGTCCTAAAATATTCAGTGTTGGTTGTTATGCCTTGTTCACACTTCATCTGAACAAGGCTTAAACTGTCGGAAAATCTGCTTTAAACCAAGAGTGGCTTCTTTGGTGGCCTTACAATATTATTTAGATCGTATGCTTCGTTCATGTATGTGTTACCATGCGTTCAGTTAACCTTGCCTATAAAAAGGAAGTGTCACCGCTGATCAGTGACCACCTATCAGCAGGTACCACAAAAGGTGGGGTCCCCTTTTTCTTGTTTTTTTATATAGGCCTGTATGTGAGATTATTCATTTAAAGTGCTGTGAATTATGTGATTATTTTTGTTATGATTTGTAACTTAATTTAAAATGTGAAGTGTAACAGTTAAATTTGAATTTTGTCAATAAAGTGTATTATTAGTGTGGCCACAATTTATACAAATCGTTCGTTATGTTTCTCTAATGACTATTTTTGACTGGATTCTTTTCACAGCACAATTAATGCAAAATCACAGGTAAGAGCAAGTCAATCAATACCCACTAAGGTTTAAGCGTAATGCAACCTTTCTGACTGCAATAAATTAGGCATAAATTAGTGTTAACAGTGCACGATCAGGACAGGCTCATCCTCTCTTTAAAGCTATTTGGCATCAAAATCAATTTTTTCGATATGCGGATTTTCCGACATAAACTTTACCATCTCAACTGCTTATTATAGGACCTGGCGTTTTGATAGACAATGAGTTTTAGTAGAAATACTAAAGTAGAAATACCAAAGTAAAAAGGTGCCACTCTCATTCAATATAACGAGAACAGCAAGGGTGATACCCGATTAAATCGGAAGGTCTAAAGACTGCAGCTCGGACGTCGGCACCATTTGCGGCCATCTATACATCAAACGAAAGATCTCGATCTAGTGTCGTGCCATTGGGGGTTTATTTTTCGAATCGGGCCCACTGGAAGGAACAGGGGGCGAAAAACCTCCAAAAACGGCCGTTTTTCGGCCGTTTTTTGCAAAAATTACCTCTTATTTCTGAAAAATGGGAATGAGCCGGGGGTAGTGCTGGCCATGGATAGATAGTCCGTTTAGCGGCGGGTGTTGTAGGTGTATTTAGAATTCGTGAGAAGGCCACGACGTCCCGTAACGGAAGTTTTCCCGGACCCATCTCGCGATTTTTCGAAATTTTGACCAAACAGCCTGCGGAAAAACGTTCTAGCGGCGCCTGGTGGGACTCTCGAAAGGAGAGACACACAGTTCTTTAGAAAGAGGAAAAACTGGGCTGTACGATGATGTGAGCTATATTTTAGGACACGTCTACCAAAAGGAGTGCGACACGAGTTAATTAGATGTTCTATTTTTGGCAATTTTCGCTTGAAAAACTGCTGACTCAAAGCCATTGTTCTGACGTCATCCATTATACTCTGTTTATAACTTTAATTCAGTAAAAGCTGCTGCTGCTGGCTGCTAATTAGGTAAATAAATGAACACTAGGTAGGATGTTCGTGCATTGCCAAATATAAGTGGATTTATGCACAAAATTTTTTGTGATGTGGTGGATTTGATCTGGTGTGGGTTGTGGTGGGGTGGTACGGTGTGTGTGGTGTGGCTGGTGTGGTATTGATGATGTGGTGTGTGTGGTGTTGGTGAAGTGGTGTGGATGGTAGGGTGTGGGTGGTGTAGTGTAGGTAATGTGGTATGGTGTGGGTGGTGTGGTGTGGTGTGGTGTGTGAGTGGGTGTTGTGATGCAGTGATGTGTGGGTTGTGTGGTGTGAGTGGTGTGGCACGTGTGGGTGGTGTAGTGTGGTGGGGTGGTATGGTGTGTGTGGGTTGGTGTTGTGATGCGGTGTTGTGTGGGTTGTGTGCTCATTTATGCGCAAAATTCTGTTTGCTGGGTTTGGCTAGTAATTGATTAATGAGCAGGTACAAAGTAATTAAAAATGATCAGATTTTGCATTTAAGACGATTGTTGATGCGATTATCGTACAAGAATTTTACTTTCTAATGCAATAATATTCAATAACGGGAAAAAAGAGACAAACGTGACAAGAATTAATCTTGGATTAATTTATGTATATAAGATTAAGTCCAAGAACCAATGAAAGAAAGAAAAAAATTCACTTGCAAAAAACTAGCCTAGAAAACCTAAGAAACATTAAAAATGGCAGATTTTTTTACGAAGAGACAAACGTGACAAGAGTTAATCTTGGATTAATTTATGTATTTAAGATTAGGACCAAGAACCAATGAAAGAAAGAAAAAAATTCGCTTGCAAAAAACTAGCTTAGAAAACCTAAGAAACATTAAAAATGGCAGATTTTTTTATTACTAACCTTTTCTGTAGACTAAATCCTTGTCGTAAAAGAATGCTGAAGTTTTCTTCAGTGTATTGTGGAGGAACACCAGTTACTGTCTTGTGGAGCTCAGCAGGTTGTCTGAAGATGAACGTCAGCATTATCGACATCAACAACACCTTTACTGGCTGTGATATACAGAGAGTTTCAACTATCCCATACGACATGGAGATTAACCAGTCAACACTCTTTTTATAACCATACCTCAAACCGTAAAGCATGACCAAATAACTGCAGATGATTGACGAACTGAAGACAAGTGTCCAAGCAACATAAATGCACCACCAAGGTAAATATATACCCGGATTTCCGTGAATATCTCTTCCGCATATGAGTGAAAATGGAAAACGAACAATTCTTCCAGATTTGACCTGCACTTTCTGCATTGTATGAGTAACATATCCCGATGATTCTGCAATGTTGCTATTGTTGTTGCTGTTGTTGTTAACGTTACTGGAAGCATCATCATCATCATCGTCGTCATCACTATGATCATCGCTTTTGTAATACGGACGTTTAAATGGTGCTTTTATGAAACGAGTCTTTGTTAACATTGCGACATGTCCGGTTGGCTGTTCAGGTGAAGTGGGTTGAGAAAACCCTGCTGCTTTTCGTTTCCGGAAGAAGGAAGTAGCAAATACTGACGTTTCTGACTTAGGTCTCAGTAGCCTAGCTTTCCGTAGCAGTTCTTCCTCAGCGAGTTGTGGTGAAAGTTCTTCTTTCTGGTCTGACTTAAGCCGCTGCTGTAAATTCTTAAATGTAGCAATTTTGTCATTTGGCATTTTCATGGGTTGTGTTTGGCTTTCACTGCTGCATAGCCAATTATCTAGCTCATTTTTTATATGAAGCATGTGCTTTCTTATTTCTTCAATACACGTGTTTTCGTCGTGCATGTAGCGTCTCATGGTGTAAAGATAGGCTTCCAGGCCAAGTGGTTTCTCGGCTCTAAAAACGTAAATACATTTTAAAAGAGCATCTTATCTCAAAACACATTTTAAAATGTCTTCTTTGGGTAACAACAATGTCTATAGCAGGGGTTCTCAACCTGGGGAAATTGTCCCCTAGGGGGGAATGAGACACCTTCAGGGGGGAGGACGAATGGGTGGAAAAATATTTTTATATATTATATTATATATATTATTTTTTTATTTTATATATATATATATATATTATATTATATATTATATATATTATATATATATTTTTATATTTTATACATATTATAAAATAAAAAATAAAATATTTAGCAGGAGTCACATTGAACGTGGTGACCACAGAGTGTATTATTATTCATAAATAAAAAAATGTTGAAATTGAAAAAAAAATTGAATTAAAAAATGGATTTTTTATTTTGTTTGTGGGGCTAGGGGGGAACGAGAATCAGCAGCCTTCAAAAGGGGAACGGGTCAAAAAAGGATGGGAACCACTGGTCTATAGCCGTGCTAATTCAGTAAGAAAAATAAATTACTGGTAAAACTTACTGCTGAATTTGGTTTTGTGCAGGAAGTAAGGTTAAAAAAGCATCCGGTTGTGGTTTTCTTTCTTTCCTAGACATCCTGAACACATGTATAATGAATATGTTGATGGGTAAGACGATTAAACTGCTTGATATGCCTGAAAGAGAAAAAATTAGTATCAGCAAATTGATTTTAATACATGTACAATGAATATGTCGAGGGGTAAGACAATTAAACTGCTTGATATGCCTGAAAGAAAAAAATTAGTATCAGCAAATTGATTTTAACTGCATTTTCCTCGAATGTCTCAGTGTCGTGAACACCGATTTGATATTTGTCTTTTGTAAATAGTTTAGAACTTTTAATCTTTTAGCTCTTTGCAATTACTGGGCGACTGAAAACCCTGGTATTTTGAAGTTCAAGTCCAAATTTCGCCAGGTGCAAATATATGATCAAAATAAAACTTTTTAATATCAAAATTCTGACTAGTAAGGGAGGTGGGCATAACGTGATGGTATGACACCCCCAAGTTAGCTAGCTAAAATTTTGGAAAGACAACAACTGTGTATAACCTCTGCGAAGGAAGCCCATATGTAAGCGATTAGACGGCTAATTGGGAATCCAAAACTAGTTTTCATTGTGTAAAATGTAGACCATGAAACAGGTCCATGCAACCACGAATAAACACTTTTGTTCGAGATGCGCCATACTGGCGATGTTTTCGATACTCAATACATTTACATTTGCCTCCTTTCATAAGAATCAGATGAACAATGAGCTGATCTCTGATTGGCCGAACATGAAACAAAATCAGGTGTAAAAACCGCTCTTCATTAGCATTGTTAAATTTTTTTATTTATTATTATTATTATCACATTCAGTATAATATAATGACATTAAGCACACAGTGACATCAAAATTATTACATCATACTGTATTAAATTGTTATATTTCATACACTATCGTTATCATAAAAGAATAATTGTACTGCAGTGGGCTAGAGAAGCAAAGGCTTGTATAAGCCCACTGTCATGTGAACCCGATAAAAAAGAATGGATGAGTGAACAAAAAAAAAGAACTGGGAGAAAGGTTAGATCACACAGGAAGGATAGAATGATGTGTAAGTGGAAATGGTAGGAAGAAAGATAATAGATTGCGCTATGTTTACATCAGCTTTAAAGATTTATCAATGATGCCTTGTTTTGCATAATCTGTACCAGGATTGTGGTATGACTATTGCAGTAGATGTAGGATATTAGGAAGTGTTGCACTTGTTTAGAATCGTTGCTCTGTATTTCCTTTTAAATTTTTGAATTGGCTGAACAGTTTTTAATTCATCATTTATGTCATTCCAAAGCCTTGGACCATCATTTGCAATGGATTGCCGTGCCACGTCTGTTCTACAGAAATTTATGACAAACTCATTTATTCTGGTTGCGTAATGCCGATTATCGACATGTCGCTTCCATACTCCTCAATTCTATCAACTTTTATGCCAAAATGAAAAAAAACTGTGGTCCCATTTATAGGTCATGGTTGTTGGTCCTATCATTTTTGTAATTTTTTCCTTAACAAAAAATACCCATAAAATAGAACTTTTACTAAGCACATAATCAAACAACAAAATACAAAGGATACTAATTAAGACAACCCACTCAAATACGAAATATAAATTCAAAATATAAAGATTGGTTATTGTTTGTGTTTTGTTGTGTCAAACAAACAAGGTCATCAAGTACTGCTTAATATAATATTTTATTGTTCGTGCACCATCATCACAGCACATGCCCTTTCGTCATTTCACTTCATATGTGACATGCATTGAGACGCCATTTCCCAAATTTTACATTTTATATCTTTGGCATCAAATCGCGAGTTTAACACAAAATTTGTCAACACGTCATCATTGCTTTGAACACATTGAACGCTGAATGCAGTTGCAGAAAAACAAAGTCCGACTTTTTTAAAAACACAACAAAAGCAAAAAATGTGCTTCATTTTGCAACTGCTGGTAATTTTTTAAAGTATTTAAGACATTTAGTATGCATGCTACGCTGATCTGTACAAAGTCGTCTCTAAAGTACTGTACCTTGTGCAAGTTTTTATGCTATGTAGATTTTCTAGTTTGCCATTTTATCACCATTTTTAGTCTATTGTTATTGGCTTAAATCAAAATAACTATTAACAGATCAAATAACTGTCAGTTTTAAAATTTTATTTATTTTAAAGGCAGAAAATATTCTTGTATCCAACGGGATACAATGGGTATGAAAGGGTAAAAACAAGTACACTAACATAGAAGCCAGATGTCACCACCTTACAGGTAAGAACAGGTAAGTCAACTTGATCTAATCAAAACGCACACTGAACTATTATTAGTTATATTATTAGAACGAACTATTTTGATTGTTTAATTAAACAAAAATTCTCAACAGTTATAATATTTGTCGAGTCATTGTTGTTTTTTACATAACAGCTGCACGGTTTATATTATCCTTTTTAAATTCAGTGTCTTTATGGATTCTGTGCCAAAGATCGTGGTCGTACAGAGGAGGATTATACTCTAAATCTACTTCATGCACTATGACTAAAGTTAAAGAAAATCTATCTCGAGTTTGAAGGAATTTACAAAATTTTGAACAACTACTCCCAGAAGGACTTTCTATTCTAACAATCTGAGACGGGAACACAAAAGAATTTCCTTCATAGCATATGGTGTTCTCAGAAATCTTTATTTCTGTATATAAAAAAATGAAAATAATAAATTAGACTGCTTTCACTACGTACAAATGTATAATGATCTAATTATTATAATTTAAGACAATAAAGGTAAATATTACTCACATCGTGTGGCTATAACAACTTAATACATCCTTGGAACGTCATACTAGTTTACAGCAAATCAGGTAAAGACGCTACAAATATTACTTGAAAATTTATCTAAACATTAGTTTGCTGAAGCTTCTGTAAGCGTGTTTAGTGAGGCTCAACCTAATTTACAACTTCACAGGTAAAATTACAGGTAAGTTCACATAGGTGCTGCCACCTACAATGTTAAGGCCAGAAACGTGTGCTTAGTGAGGCTCAACCTAATTTACAACTTCACAGGTAAATTTACAGGTAAGTTCACATAGGTGCTGCCACCTACATGTTAAGACCAGACACTGACCTTAACACTCTCCCCTAATGCATTATTGTGAAAGCGACTTACCGATGCTAAAATGACTCCATGACAGTTGCACGTTGCCGATAACAAGCTGGTCAGCAGGGTCTGTTTCAATGCCATAGAACATGATGTTTGCCAACATGGTCGTGAGTAACAAGGACAAGGCGCAAGTCAATCTCTGCAAATTTTTAATTACTCAAGTTATTACTCAACTCGCCCCTCTTCCTTCCAACATGAGATTTTAGTAACAGGATTAAGCACGAATATCTTATATTTGAAAAAAATAATTCAAATATTTTATAATTTTTGAATATATTTTATGCACTGGAAATTTAGCATTAGCATACTTAACAGCCTTCTCTTGTTGTCTGCTTTGGCCACCTTGTGGCGATTTTTATGCCTGATCACATGATGATCATGTGATGATCACATGATGACACACACACACAAACACGCGCGCGCGCGCGCGCACGCACGCACGCACGCACACACACACCCTAGGACCCCAAAATTTGAGAAAAATGTGTAAACTTTTATATTCATGTAGAGGGTGAATTTCATAACACGCCACAGTCAGTTACTTATCACTTCTTCTATATAAGTGCCACGTAACGAACAGGTGGAAGCTACAACACTATGATCAGGCCTGATCTGGTTGAGTGGTCTGAATTTTGTTAACACAAGGCAATTTATAAGGCGTTAAAATATTGTCGTGATGTGTGTTTTGAAAGCTCATGATTTGGGAGAAAAAATGTATGTATATTCCTTTATTACCTTTAAAATTAGTTATTTTAAATTACAAATTAGTCAAACTGTAGTGTAAAAACTGCTAAATTATGTATAATTATTGATCTTTTGGTTATTGGTATTTTTTGGCATAAACTTTTTGTTGTTTAGATGGAATAAAAGAGAAGAAAGATCAATATTTTATCAATCCTGCCACTAACATCTAATAAACCAAGATGCACTTTTCCAAGTTCTAACTATTATGTAAGCTGCAAACAGTTGTGTATTAATTGCTCTTTTATAATTGCTCCCTTCAACAAGTTATTATGTTTTTATTTTCTTTTTGCCTACTATTGTGCAACTGTGTGTAATAAAATATATATGTAATTGTACGTATATTATGTGTAATATGTATGTAATGTAATTGCAATGGTATTTTTTTTAACAAATTAGTAATAAAAAATAAAAATTGACAACTTGATATTCACATAAAAAACTGACTTTCCAATAAGATGTCCACTGTTGCCGATTTTTACTGCAAAGAATTTATATACAGTTACATGCGTTTACGTGCGTTTCAAAGGCGAAATTACAGAAACATTTTGGGTATTATATGGCCAAAGAAAATTTCAAACAAAGATCTATATGAAAAAATAAAAGAAGAACCTTGGACAAGAAAAACAAAAAGACGCCACTTAAGATGGATTGGGCGTATGCTTAGACTACCTGATGATGTTCCAGTAAAGATAGCTCTTCAACAAGCCATAGAACCAGCTAAAAAAACCTGCAGGAGGACAAATGTTAACATATTTAGATTTTGCACAGAAAGATTTAAACACTTCAGCATTGATCCTCAGAAATAAATCTACTTGGGGCATTGCAGTGAGCAGCAAGTCCTGGCATAGGGAGGTGAGCAGAATCATGTAACTGGACGTGTGATTCATTGGATGATGATGATGATGATGATGATGATGATGAGGATGATTATATACAGTTCTTCATTATAGTATATAATACTTGCCTGAACTCTAGTGAACTGACTATGTGGTTGTTTGCAAAACACACTCGCCCATAGATGGTTGTCTCTAAATGCCAGAGCAGATCTATTCCGAAACAATGTAGGGACTGTCTAGAAAAATAATTACGTATTAATTAAGTTAATCAGTAGACTGATTTACATTTGTATGGTAAACCATTTTTTACACATATTTGGGCCTATCCATCTTCTTATGAGTAAAAATAATTATGTAAAGGTATTGGTTGTGTAAAGCTGATTATTGGTGTTTTAGGGATGACAAAACTATGAAGAGTCAGATTATAAAACTACCCGTTTATTGAACATCAAACACAATAAATATAACAGATAGTAATGCCAAGCCCCCTGATCTAGCTTGCTCTCCTTCAGCTCCAGACTCAATCTCCTGAGCTGGGCGCATCACAAAGCTTATATATCGACGCTTCGACGCATCGACGCCTACACATCGGTTCTGAATCACTTGTTCACGTGACACCACACCTTAACTGGGCTTCATGCCAGCATTCATCAGCATAATTATCCATCATAACCTAACGCTTTGAACATAGTTTAACAGGTCCTCTTTTAGTTAAGGAAACGTGTAGGTACTAACACATGATCCTTACCGTGAGATTTTGTATTGGAGTAGGTATCAGCGTGCAGCAAACTGTTTGTGGACCTCTATCAACAGCTAGCCAGTCGTTGTAAGGAAAGCACCAAACTTCATTCGTTTGTACATCTCGTATGACAAGCTTGTTCACGAACCTGAATGTAGTAACAGCAAATTTACATAATAGTTTGACATAATTATTACCAGCAAAGCAGTGACGGCTCGTGTATTTGTCCAGTTTGTCTGTCTGCATGTTGTAACCCATAACCTCAATAAAAAATGATGAACACTTTGGTACAGGTTGATTTCCGTTATTACTGTGCTCAAAAAAGAAGTAAAGGCGGTGTAGAGGGGGCGGGTTTCAACATAAATTGCAGTCTGGACAAATTACATTATGAAATTTGAAATCTGAACTTTACCAGCAGACTATGAAACCTGAACTGCCCAACATACAATAGCCAAGACTCCTGTTACACCTCATTAACTTTAGTTGAAACCGTGTTAATTATATGTAAATTGATAGTACAGTAAACAGCTTAAGAAATAGGTAAATTATTTTTACAGGCAAACAACCAAAAGATGGCAGCACCTACCTAAGATACTACCACTTTCTGCTAAGTCTAAGTCTAAAAAAACCTTAATTATAGCACAACTGCGTAACAAAATACATATTATCTAATTGTTTCCTAAGCAATACACTCTGGTACTGTAGTAAGCCTTCGACATTATTCAATACAATAAGTTCTTTTTCTTTAGTTCTTTAATTAATACTCGTAAGACAACTATAAGGAAGATGCGGATAACAGCAATGATACGGATGAAGATGACGATAATAGTGGTGATGACCTTAACGACGGTGACAATTACAGTGACAGCCAGACCACTAATGGTGAGAACAAAAATGATGAGAATGAAAAAATTGAATCAAGCGAAGAAAATAGTGGCAAATGAGATGACGTTAAGAATGGCGAATAGAATAGTAAGGAGAATAGGAACACCTACAGTTGCATTAAGAAAGAATGTCCCAAAATAATAATTACCATCATTTGCAGTAATTATTAATCACTAAGTTCAAGACCAAAGTGATTTTTTCATGAAAATTGACAAAACCATCGTTTAACATGGTTCCATCTAAAAACTATTCATTTTTTCTTCTAGAAAAATATACTACAGCATAGTTTGTGTGTTTTTATCCAAAAATAGTCACAGTCCTTGAACACTTTAGTACTTTGTATGGCCGCCGAAGTTGTCAATCACTGCCTTCATTCTAAGAAGCGTACTGGAAATTAGGTTTTGGCAGTACTCGGAAGTAATTTCTTTAACCCAAACGTCCTTGATAACTCTTCGCAAGTCTTCAGCACTTGATGGCTGCCTGTCTGACCACTAGCAGTATGATGTAATCAACAAAGAATCTGATGCAATCAGGGTACTAGCAGTATGATGAAAATCCCGAAAACTCGAGCTTGGTCTTAAACTTTTGCAAATGACTGTACGAACCAACATTGCCAATGCTTACCACTGACGGTGATAACTGTAGCAGTGGCAGCTCATATATATGTACTGTGGAACTGCAGCACCCCCTATTTTCACTCAATATAATCAATAATATTCAATATAATAAGCATTCTTTCTGTAGTTCTTTCTTTACACTTGTACAGAACCAGAGCACGCGAGGAAAGTACAATTTGCTTCACAGTTCAAGCAACGTGGCGTATCGCTGTTGTGCGCATGCGGCCTTAGTTATCATGATAGATGAATTTCATCCAGGTAATAAATACTTTGAAATGCCCCCTCTTAGAACCGCTTACTTAACGCTAAAACCACAAGAACTTTAAATTCTTTCTATTCCGTTGCAATTCGCACCGTCAACAGTAAATTTCAGTAAATCTCCAATATTAATTCTTCATGTCACTGTACAACTGATTGAAATATTTGTGTTAATCTCCTTGTTGTTTCCATAAGTTATTGCAGAACGTAAAGCTACGTAAATTTCATTGTATGTATTATGCTATAATGACAATAAATTGCTTACTTACTTAAGCTGGGATAATGCAAAATCTGAAATAAAAGCTAGCACACCACATACAGTTACCGAATTTCATTCACATAAAAGTGATATTTTAATATTTTACCACTTAGGATTGTCTCCAGAATTATCATGCCAGATGTGAATGTGAGTAAGTTCTCCCAGTGACTTCCTGCTCGTCATTAGAAACCAATCTTCAGATCCTGCATGCAACACTGGTCTGTTTTTGTCAACAAGGTTCACTGGAAGACTGGTTGCTTCTAAACCTACCAAAAAATGCCCACATGCAGGAGAGATGAGGTGGCTGGTCTACTACTAAATCATGATCTAGTCCCATATTTTCATGTAAACCTGTTATCTTCTAAAGCTGGATGTTTTTATATGAAAAAAACAAATTATTATTGTTATTATTATTATTGCTGTTATTATTATTATTGCAAACTCGCGATTTTTTCGAAATTTTGGTCAAGCAGCCTGCAGAAAAAACCTTCTAGTGGCGCCTGTAGGAAATGCGGCTCTTTAGAAGGAGGAAGAACAGGGCTATAGGATGATGTGGGCTATATTTTAGGGCAGGTCCACCAAAAGGAGCTGTAAGGAGTTAATTAGATGTTCTATTCTTGGCAATTTTCACTTGGAAAACTGCTGACGCAAAGCCATTGTTCTGACGTCATCTATTATACTCTGTTTATAACTTTAATTCAGTAAAAGCTGCCGCTGCTGGCTTTGCGTTATAAGTGAGGACTGTGTAGGATGTTCGCGAATTATTGATTATAATTGTTTATACGCAAAAAATTTTTTGCGGGCCTTTGCCAGTTATTATTATTATTATTATTGTTGTTGTTACTGTTGTTATTATTATTATTATTATTATTATTATTATTATTATTATTATTATTGTTACTGTTGTTGTTATTATTATTATTATTATTATTATTATTATTATTATTATTATTATTATTATCAGCAATTAGTAGATTTGTTTACTGCTAGTTCATTTACTTGCTATTTGCTAAATAGCATTGTCTCTGTCTATTGGTCATCGATGTGAATCGAGGTCATCGACTTCCATGGCATATCAAAATTTAGGTGTGTCATTTTATTTCTAAAAGTCA
Source organism: Tubiluchus corallicola (assembly GCA_030141605.1). Lineage (NCBI taxonomy): Eukaryota > Metazoa > Priapulida > Priapulimorpha > Priapulimorphida > Tubiluchidae > Tubiluchus > Tubiluchus corallicola. Next base: position 29,169 of record JAQGDQ010000852.1, read on the forward strand.
ATTGGCGTCTCAAGGGCTGATCCTGGTAACCTTGGAAACATTGTCCGGCTTTAAAACAAGTAATACCTGCCTGCTTGCTTCGATTAATAAACCCTTTCGCAGTTCCAGCGATTGATGATGATCGTTAAAAGGTCAAGGGTTAAGTGTACCAGAGAACACATTCGCTGTTCACTTGACAACGCCTCGCGGCCCATGCCAATATACTAGTAACAGTTTTAGCAGTTAACTAGAACCTTACATAGTTCATTTTTTCTTGTTCCCAGCAAAATCATTCTGCGCCCAGACTAATGCATAATTAAGTAAAGTCCACGTAAAAAGAACTAAATCACTCACATGTCACGTGACGATTGTAGTTAAGACGCGTTGCTGCGGCACACTTAACTTTTGACCTACAGCAACTGCGCATGCGCACAACGTAACTATGAAAAGGCTTATTGTTTAAATATGGAGCTTACCATGTACTGCTATGGTGACTGTAGCTGTAGTGCCTGCACCCTTTCTCATTCCTGTATAGACAATGATAAGATACATATAGGTATCCAAAGGATTGTTGTCTTCCAGTAAAGTAATGCCTGCCTACAAGCAAAAAACATCTATTTTTACTTAGATGAGTACTTAGTGTTTAGAGATCTGTTAAAACTTGTATTTGAATTAATTAAAAATAAAGTTTTTTTAATCTGTCAATTAATTACACTAACAATTTCACTTGGTGCAAAAAGCCTAGTACATTTAATAGTATACACAAGTTAAAAAGACAATTTTCCAGCTGCGCATGCGCTATTTATCTTGCAAATGTGAGATACAACACTGATGGTTATCGTGCATTTTGCATGTGTTCTAATACAGAACAATTTGGCTGTCCTTTGAGCAGCTGTAGGCTAAGATCTATCAGGCCATCTATTGCTATCAGTGTTACTATTAGTAAGCTATTGTTTAGTTAGTGTTATTGTTAGAATTATAGTGTTAACATTCTGGAGATACTAATGTTAATGCTGATGTTAATACTAATACGAATTTAATACACTGACATTACTATTAGTAATGATACTAATATAATACAAGTACTGGTGCTGATGTTGATACTGTGAACAGTACTAAAATATGAACTATTACTATACTGGCTATTTAATATATTCTTCATCTTTTTTTTCTTCTTCTTCTTCTTCCTATTATTATTATTATCATTGTCATTGTGATTGTCATTGTCATTGTCATTGTCATTGTCATTGTCATTGTCATTGTCATTGTCATTGTCATTGTTATTGTTATTATTATTATTATTATTATTATTATTATTGTTACTATTATTATTATCATCAACATCTTCTTCTTCTTAATCTTCACCATCACCATCACCATCACCATCACCATCACCATCACCATCACCATCACCATCACCATCACCATCACCATCATCATCATCATCATCATCATCATCATCATCATCATCATCATCATCATCATCAACATCACCATCACCACCATCATCATCATCATCATCACCATCAACCCCATCACCATCATCATCATCATCATCCTCATCATCTCATCATCATCATCACCATCATCATCTCATCATCATCATCATCATCATCATCATCGTCGTCGTCATCATCATCATCATTGTTACTACCAATACTGTTAATGTTATTATTACTGCTGCTGTACTTATTACTCGTAAGATTCTGATTTTGCTTTTCTTATTTTTGCCAAGGCATCGGTTTAGGAAGTTAGGAAGTTATAATATTTAGGAAGTTATAATACCTGTGATGCTAAAACTTACTTTTAAAGTATCTCTCTTGTCCCTTCTTCTTGCGTATGTTAACAACCAAAAATAGATTAACCATACCAGCAGAACGAATAAGACCACCACTGGATTATCAAAAACTGTCACAAAAAGCTTCACATCTTTGAAAGGATCAACACTGTTTGGCACAACAATTATTTTTGCAGCAAAAGGGGTTAGGTGGTTACACAGACAGTGAGTGTGAGTTAGTGATGCCTTCTCTCCAGCCTGTAAACAAACATTTAGAAAAAAAGGCTTATTCACCTTGGAAAATGTGTGTACTTTCATATTCACGTAAAGGGTGCATTTTATAGCACACCACAGGCAGTTACTGAGAGCAGCTTCTATGTAACTGCCACATAACGAACAGGTGCAAGGAATTTAACAATAAGAGCTCATTTGTAACATAGTACCGCAGTACACCATTTCCTAGTTAAATAGCCAGTGGTCAACCTCTATTGTCTTTGAATGAACTTCGTGGAGGTACGGACCAACTCCAACCTAATTTAACAGATATTAATGACAGCCTAAAGTAAGGCTATGTGCTATTGGAACGGTGACAATACGGGACCTTGTCCCACTGACAGTAAATGCATCAAGGCGACGGTCAAGTCAGAATGCTCTGATGACCACCCACTGAGTGTGTCGTGTCATCTGACACGAGATTCAAAAGAGTGTGCAGAGAGAGTTTTGGGGGTTGTTGATTGTTTTCGGTTCGTGACGAAAAACGGAGTGGGCTCTGGTACGAAGGACTCTGAAGGTAGGAGATTGTTCACTATAGCTCAGTGCAGAGGAAACTTCTGCGTCGTTGGACATCCAACCACTGGTGCTTAGGACGTCTCGAGTAGAGTTTGGACTTGGCCAATTTCAGTCTTGTAAGATTGGCCAGTCCACAAGTTAAGTAGCTTTATATACTACTTAGTAAACGTTGAGCAATTTATGTATACTAGTACTAAATTGTACGTATTGTATAAAACAAAGGTTGTTACGAAATTGTTGAATATTGTATTGAGTGGAATAACGACTCTTCAGTTGTAATATTTAGACTCTGATTGTAAACGCCACAAGCCTACAAATAGTTGAAAGTTGTAATTGTCAGAACACATTGTTAAAGTACTTTATTGTAAAGTAATCGAATCAATAAACTTGTGTGTCATTGTTAATCACTTGTTCACTTTAATTTGTGCAATTGAGAATTACGTTGCAGTCTTGCATACTCGTAGAGATACTATCCGTTACACGAATCTACCCTAAAGATTATACACATTGAAGCGGCTTATTGCGGAGCCCAGCTAGCAAACTAGGGAGATACAGATTTACTTCACAACTCGTATTTCGTGGATTGAGGTCAAGTTGGTACACATCATTGCCTCATCGACCCAACCGAAGCTCCCGTAGTCGGGCAATTGATTAATTGATATTAATTGCCTAATTAGCGATTGTACTGATTTTAATTGTAGAGGTTACAATTCCACACTAATTTTAATTACAAGCTGCCACTGCCGAGCATCAGTCAGAACACTCAAATGTGCCGGTCTTTCCACAACTCTAGGAGAGAGTGTCTCTCTTTACTCGTTGCTCAATTATTGCTGTGAAAACTTGATTTACAATTATAACTCATGTTTTATTGTCGTAAATGTTTTCATACAACCAAGCTGAACCCTCAGTTTATCTTGTTACCATGACGACATAGCAACATCTTACATGGCATCCTTCGTCAGACCATCTCTCCAAATTTTCATCCCAAAATAAACACTGAGTGGAATAGAATCGGACAGAAAAATTGATTTGAGTCATCTGCGGTGGAGCTGAAAAAATGAAAAAAATATTGATTTTATTACTATCGTCATCATCGTCATGATCACCAACGTCATCTTCACCATTATCGTCATCCTGGCCAACACTTATATTTGTTTTTTAATTCTGTATACACAGTGCAGTGGAATCTTGTTCATTGGTTTAACCTGTTTCGATTCCTTCAAAAATTATTAGGTTTATCAATTTGGAGTTGAAAGACATGGCTCAAGTTTACAATTCGCCACACACAAGAAGTTAGTTCCAGAAGCGGATTAGTATTAAGGTTAGGATTACGATTAGGGTTAGGGTTAGGGCTGGGGTTAGAAACAGGGATAGGGTTAGGGCCGGAGTAGGGTTAGGGATGGGCTAGTGTTGGGCTAGGGTTAGGGATGGGTTAGTGTTGGGTTAGGGTTAGAACTAGGGTAAGGGTTAGGGCTGGGGTTAGGGACAGGGGTAGGGTTAGGGCCGGAGTAGGGTTAGGGATGGGCTAGGGACAAGGGTTGGAGTGGGGTTAGGGATGGGTTAGTGTTGGGTTAGGGACAGGGGTTGGAGTAGGGTTAGGGATGGGTTAGTGTTGGGTTAGGGTTAGGGGTGGGTGAGGGTTAGGGTTGGAGTAGGGTTAGGGATGGGTTAGTGTTGGGCTAGGGTTAAGACTAGGGTTAGTATTCAGCTACTTAAATTATGTAGAGAATTGTAAACTCCTCCCAAAGACATATTCGTAGCTGAGAACAGAGCAAATCCTCTTCTGGTGCTGCAAAGTGGCACATCATATTTTGCCCAAGTGAAAACAACAGTTACTAGTTACCATATTTTGATAAAACAAGCACCATAAAATATTTCGTTGGTAATATAATTTTGCCAGCGAAATGCCAGTCAATCTGCCAGCTTACTGGTCAACAGATTATCTGGGCAATGACGGATTGGCCCCTTTTCGTCATAATTGTCATTGTCATTGTTGTTGTCATCAAAGTTTTTACTATCTATTACTAACCGAATTTTCAGGTTACTATATAGAGGGCTTCAATGGAATTATGTATGTTATAGAAGTAGTGTGATATCGATCTGTTTTTATTTTTTAACAAAAGTGGAGATGTGGAAGTTCAGAAATTATTGATTAACTATGTGTATAAAATCTCAGCTATAAGCTATGAATTAGTGTGATTCTAAATTAAAACAGTCATACCACAATCCTAGTACAGATTATGCAAAACAAGGCATCATTGATAAATCTTTAGAGCTGATGTCAACATCACACAATCTATTATCTTTCTTCCGACCATTTCCACTAACACATCCTTCTACCCTTCCTGTGTGATCTAACCTTTCTCCCAGTTCTTTTTTTTTGTTTACTCACCCATTCTTTTTTTATCGGGTTCACATGACAGTGGGGCGTATTCAAGCCTTTGCTTCTCTTGCCCACTGCAGTACAGTTACTCATTTATGATAACAATAGTGTGTGAAACATAACAATTTAATACAGTATGACGTAATAATTTTGATGTCACTGTGTGCTTAATGTCATTATATCGTACTGAATGTGATAATAATGAACTAAAAAACTAAAAAAACTAAACTAAAGGGTGCGAATTAATTTCATAACGAATTAATGTATGCCATTCAACCAGCCCTCTGATATAGATGCAGTTGTGTTTGTTATAAATTATTGTAATTTTGTCTGTTTTCATGTATCAACTGCCCCTAAAACATCTCTATGTTTGTAGGGACGAGCTATTGTATGCGTTAGTTATGTCAGCGATCTTTTTAATTGAACTAGAGTTTGACCAGACGGCTTAGTCTAGTGGTAAAGCGTCTGTTTTCCGTCTGGGAGGTCGTGAGTTCGAACCAGCAGCCGGGCATACCAAAGACTTTAAAAATGGTACCTGCCCGACGCGTGGTATTTAGGGTAAAAGTGGCGTAATAATAGTCTCTGTTATGTAGTTATAGGTTGTTATTTACAGTAGGCGACAATAGCTCTTTGAGCTAATGTTAATTGTTCACCCAAAGTCGACTTTAAATAAAGATTATTATTATTATTATTATTATTATTATTATTAGTGTTGTGTGCGTGGAACAAAACGTTTCTATTCTTTACCAATAGTAGGTACTTATGGCACCAAAGTACAGTACCCTAAACATCAGTAAAATACATGCGATAAAAATGTCAAAAAGTCAAAAATGTCAACCCACGATATTGCTACAAACGCGCCTTATGCAGTAGTGGCTTAATTTTGTATCTTTGCCGATTGTTTGAGCAAGTTGTGTTTTGCTTGGTGATCAGCAATGCCCAAACTGTCATGGTCCGAACTTGATCTAGAGGAAGTAAAAGTCGCAACAAGGTTTCAGTAGTTGAACCTGCGGAAGGCTCATCACTGAGTAAAATAACTCGTTGTATTGGTTGTGTGAAGCTGATTATTGGTGTTTTAGGGATGGCAAAACTATGAAGAGTCAGATTATAAAACTACACGTTTATTGAACATCAAACACAATAAATATAACAGATAGTAATGCTAAGCCCCCTGATCTAGCCGCCTCTCCTTCAGCTCCCAGACTCAATCTCCTGAGCTGGGCGCATCACAAGGCTTATATCTCGTGCGCCGAGCTTCGACACATCAACGCCTACGCTTCGGTTCCGAATCACTTGCTCACGTGACACCACACCTTAACTGGGCTTCATGCCAGCATTCATCAACATAATTATCTATCATAATATAACGGTTTTAACATAATTTAGCAGGTCCTCTTTACTCGGTCCCCAAGCGCCAGGCCCAGCACGATGGGCATGACCATGCCACGACAAAGTCCACTCGGCGGCACTGGCCATCGGGAGGAATAGCCTCCCCAGGTTGCCCAATGTTTCCTCGTTGTACCTTCAATCGGCCGCCTTGCACGGACACAGCTGTGACATCGTCACCACAGCTTTTGCACAGTGTCCCGTGGCGGCAGGCGGTCAATGAGGACTGGGTTAAAAGGGCTGCGTTTCTCCCTCGGCGCACTCTGCGTCACCTGCGCCATCAGTTTTTTGAGGGCAAACAGTACACTCAGGGCCACGAATCGCGGGGCAGGGAGACCGACGCTCATCATGGCCCATTTTTTCTAACGGTGCAAGAGGGCAAGAGGTGCGACGAAACGATGTGTACTGTCTTGCTTCAAAAATAAGAGCTGATATGAATTGTTTTACCTGGTGGTGTAAGATTAGCGAAGAGAAAACAAGGAAATTTCTGTCTGTTCATTGATGAGTTGCCTTCCAACCATGTCATGCAAGGACACGTGAATTCCAGATAGTCAAAATACACAACTGCCTAAATTAGACATGACTCTTTGATTAATAATTATTATACATGATCAGGGCCGGCCTTAGGTAATTGGAGGCCCTAGGCGAAGTGAATTTGGTGGCCCCAAATGAAATAAAAAAATAAAAAATAAATACGAAAAAAAGCGAGAGCGAGAGAGAGAGAGAGAGAGAGAGAGAGAGAGAGAGAGAGAGAGAGAGAGAGAGAGAGAGAGAGAGAGAGAGAGAGAGAGAGAGAGAGAGAGAGAGAGAGAGGGGAGAGAGAGAGAGAGAGAGAGAGAGAGAGAGAGAGAGAGAGAGAGAGAGAGAGAGAGAGAGAGAGAGAGAGAGAGAGAGAGAGAGAGAGAGAGAGAGAGAGAGAGAATGAGAGAGAGAGAACAAGAGAGGGAGAGAGAAAGAGAGAGCAATTAAGAGAGGTGGGAGTAAGAGAGGAAGAGGGGGAGAGAGCAAGAGAGAGAGAGAGAGAGTAAGCAAGAGAGAGAGAGAGTAAGCAAGAGAGAGAGAGAGAGAGAGAGAGAGAGAGAGAGAGAGAGAGAGAGAGAGAGAGAGAGAGAGAGAGAGAGAGAGAGAGAGAGAGAGAGAGAAAGGGAGAGAGGAGGAGTGAGAGATCTAGAGAGGAGAGAGAGAGATCTAGAGAGGAGAGAGAGAGACAAATAAAGAGAAAGGGAGAGGGGAGGAGTGAGAGATCTAGGAGTGAGAGATCTAGAGAGGAGAGAGAGAGAGAGAGAGAGAGAGAGAGAGAGAGAGAGAGAGAGAGAGAGAGAGAGAGAGAAAGGCAGTATGTTCGCATAAAGCAAAAAAATGTTACCTCGGCGTGAGGCCCCCCTGGAGGGTGAGGTCCTAGGCGGTTGCCTAGTTTGCCTATGCTTAAGGCCGGCCCTGTACACGATAGCTGCTCACACGATAAATTTTTAGTGTTTTGCACAGGCAATAGTTTAACTGCGCAGGTAGGAAAGTAGTAAATTAGTTATCAAAATGATATCAAAAACAAAGTGATCAAAGTGCTCATGTCATGAAATGCATCACCATAAGTACCTTTTCAAGTAACCAGGCTGGACCTAAGCCTGTGTTGTCGTGCCAAATGCTAAGAAACTTCACATTTCCAACAGATGCCATGGTCATGTTAAACCAATCCAACCTGCAGAAAGAAATTTTAAAGTTTAGGTTATCTTATGACTTTCTTAAACCTTTATAAGAGATCTGCAGCTTGACCAACTATCCGTGTAATATCTGTTTTTTAGTATTCTGGTGCTGAATTTTAGTATGGGCACACACCTGTTACTATTACCTATCCAATGTCTCATGTATCTTTCATAAAAGGACACCTGTCACACCACTACTGCTTATATTCAGCAGGACATATCGAATTATATATGAGCTATCACAGCAATATAACTAAAAAACTAGTGTAATAAATCATATAATAGTAAGAAGCTTATCATAAAACGTCAAGGAGCTCAGCATGGATATCCGATCAATGGAAACCCTTGCACAAGATAGCTCAGCATGGCGGAGTGCCATCACCACAGGGGCTAAGACAGCAGAGGCGAAAAGAATTGAGGAGGCAGAGGAGAAGCACAGGAGACGCAAGGCATGTGACACTGCCCAACAACAGGTCAAAACATCCAGCCTCACCTGTGCCAAATGCCAGAATTGGCCTAATCAGTCACCTTCGAGCTCATCAAAGGAATGACAACCGCCCAAACTGACCCTTTATCCCTGTCACTATGGTCATCTTCGATTCGAAGGACGAACACATTGTTTAATGTCAAGGGGCACTAGTAATATATACCGGTACTATATATAAGTATTACTACATATAATATATCTGCTATAAATAGGCTAAAGCTTACAATTCTCCACACACAAGAAATTAGTTCAAGATTAGATTTGGGTAAGAGTTATGGTTTGGGTTTGGTTAGGGTTAGTATTGGGTTAGAGTTGGGATAAGGATTAGATTTAGGTTATTTAAATTGGGTGGGGTATTGTAAACCCATTCTAATAAACTTTAGAACTGAGACAAGTCTGTTTATCTAACAGAATTTAGTTCAGATCAATAAACTTGTCTTCGCTCGAACGTTGCATTTATCTGTTGCTGGTGCTCTTTGACATTTGAAAATTTTTGTCTAGCCTAGGTATATTGTATGAAATCGCTTGTTTGGTTTTTGATATAGTACAACCAGATGACATGAAAAAGTCATCTACTAGATATTACCATGTTTACTGTGCGACAATCGTAATTTTCTAATTTGTAACCTTGTAATTCATTGTCACTTCAGCATGTATTCTTACATACAAAAAAAATTGCATTATTATCTTTATAACTATTATGCGCTATAACTAGGAAAACTAAATATAGTTACAATAATTGTAACAGAACTACATTAGTATACAATAGCGTGTTATAGTTAGGGAAAAAATTCCAAATATAATTACAAAAATTTAAAAGAATTATACTAACATAGTTATTTAAAAGAACTATATTAACATAGTTGCTAAACTACATAATAGTTTGTCAACAAGAAATAGATGCTGCATGGTGGTCAAGAAGCAAAGCTTGTAAGACCACCATGAAAAGCGAAAAAATGATTAATTTACAAGAGAGAGAATTATAGAAAAACAGGGAATAGATAAGATAAAATAATAGACAAAGATAGAGAAAAAGAGAAAAGAAATGAAATAGAAAGGCGTTCTAATCGTTTCGGCTACTATAGTGATTTATCAAACTATAAATCAAGCCAAAAAGAAAGAATAAAGGAGGTTGTAATGGAAGAAATTCCAAATTTCTCTGCAATTTCTTCCATTACAACCTTGTTTATTTTGATAACTTATCACTGTCACTATCATAATTGTCACTATCACTACTTCCATCATCATCATCATCATTATCATCATTGTGCACATCATTAATATCACTACTATCATCTTTGTCATTATCATCATCATTATCATCGTCATCACCATTATCATCAGATTCTAATCTGTTGTTTTGTAGTTTCAGTCTGTGCCTCTGTATCATTACTGTATTATTTCTTCTTCTTCTCTGGTTTAATTTATAGTTTGATAATTATGACATCAATAGCTGAAACGATTGTCGCTTAATAAACACGGTACAACCGTATTTATTCATGTTTTAATATGTATGCGTAGCTATTAGCTGGCTTTTCCATAATAATTTCATACAACAGCATTGCTTTAGTAGAACAATTTACCCTTTTCGACTAAAACTTGCGAGATTTTAATAAAATCTTATCTGAATGTCAATTTGTTCAAATGCGTCACTTATCTATGGCCTTGATATTCGAAAGTTTTTCTTTAGGTATACCTATTGTATAGAATCACTAGATTGATTTTTCGAGTGACACAACAACATTTATGTTTTAATATGTTTGGGTAGATTTCATACAAGAGCATTAATTAATAAATAATTTACTGAAGAGGAAAGTGTCGCTTAAGAATGATTATCTTACTTTTTGCGACCAAAACTTGCGAGATTACTGTATAGTAACATCTCATCTGAATCTCCATGACTACCATGAATCTGGACAGAGACGCTTGCAGTTGTTCCTGCGTATTTTACGTCAGCTGTTTGTAGCGCAAGATGATAAACCACGTTTTCTACAAACACACACGTACACCCTTTACCAAGATAGATAGATTTCAATATATATATATATATATATATATATGTATATAAATCCTTACTCCATAAAACGATTAAAAATGATTTTTTTTTAAAAATTATGTAATGTAATACGTGTAATGTTAGTTTTGTAGTGTCAAATGTATAAATAGTGTAAATGTAATGAGTGAAATTTATGTAATGTAAAGCATGTTTTTGTTAATTGTGTCATGTCAAAAGGTATATATAGTGTAAAATATGTCATGTAAAATTTAATGTATTTTTGTAATATTGTTTTGTAAAAATATTTTGATATGGTGTTTGTAAATATGTTCATTTATTGTATATAATTAGGCCTTAGTTTTGCACTTTAGTTTTTCTTAGTCTGCACTGGACACATTTGTCTTGAACAGTGTTGTTATTTAACATTACGCTGAGGATTACTCAATTGTATTATAATGAGTGAACCATTTCAATGACAAATAAAGAAAGAATTAATATATAATATATATCTATATATATATATAAGAGCTATTTTACAAGAAATAACATTGTAAGGGTCGTTGATAAATTGAATGTTTCGTGAAGGGGTTTGTTCACCAGAAATTATTTCTGTAGGCTCAAGTTATACATAAACATGAAGCAGTAACAAAATAAACAAAAATTTTGCTATTTTTACATACTATTTTTAAGTTTAAGTTCACTTTAATTTGCTGTAGCTAACGGCTTTACAGAAAACATTCATAAATATTGTACTTTGTAGTAAAAATTTAGAAATTTTAAGGTGAAAGGCCAATTTTAACACCAACAGACCTTATAAATTTAGAAACAAGCTTTTTAATGCATTATTATGATCACAAAAAGACATTATAGTTATTATTAAACAACAGAGATTTATAAATTAAATAACTTACCTTTCTTGAACGCATGCGAAAATGTCGCCATGTTTCTCGTCTTCAGCGAGAGTAAGCGAGAACGACGTATGACGTACCGAAAACGGCTTTGGTTACCGATGTTTGTTTACCGATCTTTGGTGACCACGTGACTGTACTCATTACGTCATTCATCTCGCACAACGAAAATGATGGTTCTTCAAATTTAATACCGCTAACAACGAATAAAAAATCAAAGGAAACAAGTTTTACAGTAAGTTTATAACAAAATAAATTGATTATTCGTAGTGAGATTAGGATTTTAAGTTCTAAAAGCTTATATTATAGAGAGCAAGTTTTACAGTAAGTTTATAACAAAATAAATTGATTATTCGTAATGAGATTAGGATTTTAAGTTCCAAAAGCTTATATTATAGAGAGCAAGTTTTTCAGTAAGTTTGTAACAGAATAAATTGATTATTCGTAATGAGATTAGGATTTTAAGCTCTAAAAGCTTATATTATAGAGAGCAAGTTTTACAGTAAGTTTGTAACAAAATAAATTGATTATTCGTAATGAGATTAGGATTTTAAGTTCTAAAAGCTTATATTATAGAGAGCAAGTTTTACAGTAAGTTTATAACAAAATAAATTGATTATTCGTAATGAGATTAGGATTTTAAGTTCCAAAAGCTTATATTATAGAGAGCAAGTTTTACAGTAAGTTTGTAACAGAATAAATTGATTATTCGTAATGAGATTAGGATTTTAAGCTCTAAAAGCTTATATTATAGAGAGCAAGTTTTACAGTAAGTTTGTAACAAAATAAATTGATTATTCGTAATGAGATTAGGATTTTAAGTTTCAAAAGCTTATATTATAGAGAGCAAGTTTTACAGTAAGTTTATAACAAAATAAATTGATTATTCGTAATGAGATTAGGATTTTAAGTTCCAAAAGCTTATATTATAGAGAGCAAGTTTTACAGTAAGTTTGTAACAGAATAAATTGATTATTCGTAATGAGATTAGGATTTTAAGCTCTAAAAGCTTATATTATAGAGAGCAAGTTTTACAGTAAGTTTGTAACAAAATAAATTGATTATTCGTAATGAGATTAGGATTTTAAGTTCCAAAAGCTTATATTATAGAGAGCAAGTTTTACAGTAAGTTTGTAACAGAATAAATTGATTATTCGTAATGAGATTAGGATTTTAAGCTCTAAAAGCTTATATTATAGAGAGCAAGTTTTACAGTAAGTTTGTAACAAAATAAATTGATTATTCGTAATGAGATTAGGATTTTAAGTTCTAAAAGCTTATATTATGGAGAACAAGTTTTACAGTAAGTTTATAACAAAATAAATTGATTATTCGTAATGAGATTAGGATTTTAAGTTCTAAAAGCTTATATTATAGAGAGCAAGTTTTACAGTAAGTTTATAACAAAATAAATTGATTATTCGTAATGAGATTAGGATTTTAAGTTCCAAAAGCTTATATTATAGAGAGCAAGTTTTACAGTAAGTTTGTAACAGAATAAATTGATTATTCGTAATGAGATTAGGATTTTAAGCTCTAAAAGCTTATATTATAGAGAGCAAGTTTTACAGTAAGTTTGTAACAAAATAAATTGATTATTCGTAATGAGATTAGGATTTTAAGTTCCAAAAGCTTATATTATAGAGAGCAAGTTTTACAGTAAGTTTGTAACAGAATAAATTGATTATTCGTAATGAGATTAGGATTTTAAGTTGTAAAAGCTTATATTACAGAGAAGGTTTTCAGTTTGACTTTAAGTGATGCTTAATTTGCCTTATTTTACATTTTCAAGTCTAAACCTGCTCTTACCCGTTGGAGAAATGTCTTCTGCGTAACTGTTTGTAGTGGTTTCCACTTGTACACTTGGCCAAATGTGCGTAAAGTTAATGCAGTCAGGATTTATCAACAAAGTTTTATTCTGGCACAGCTCAGGTATTAGTGACATACAGGAAGACAAATCCTGTTTGCAAAGTGATGTACAATCCACCACGTCAGCTTTTGGACACAACCCTTTACAAGAAGAGTATTCCAGTCGACAACCCCGCGTATGATGGTGTCTGCAGTCTTTGAACAAATGCTTACACGTTTGCTCGTTTAAAATAGCCATAGCCTCTGTACAGCCAATGTCAGATTTTTCGATGCACTGTTGAACTGGCTTACAGATGATGTGGCTCCCATGGACGCATGTTGCATACTTTTTCATGCAATTATCAATACACGCATGTTCTCCTAGACAAGCAACTTTGCAGTTGAGGTCGAAACTTTTACATTTTTCCAGCAAGTCATAACATGGTCTTGTTTCTTTCCGACAATTTGTAGAAACATTCTTACACTGGTCCATCCAGGATTCGTAGCAAGGTTGCTTTTGCATACAGTTGTGAATGTTGCACACATCGGTTTTATTTCTCCTACAAAATGCTTCATCAGTTTGATTTTTGCAGCGTTTATCGTATTCTTCATTACAGTATCCAACTTTTCCAAGGCAGTATTCGTAACATGGCCCAACATCGTAGGAGTGGAAAATCAATCCAACGTGGTATTTCACTTTGTGATGTTCTTTGTTATGGATATTCAGTATGTTTCTGTGTGTGCCATAATCAGAAGTGGCATCTGGTATTTCTGGAATCCTATGCACATTTTTCCCGTCTGTGTTAAAATCTTCTACAGTAGGTCTACCGTCCTTTTTGAAAATAACCTACAATTGAAATTTGGCATTACAAAGTTTTGTGTTAAAAATTTCAACCACTGCAGTTAACTAAGTCAACCGCTGCTGTTAACTAGTCAACCACTGCTGTTAAGTAGTCAACAACAGCTGCTAACGAATCAAGTGCTGCTGTTAACCAGTCAACCACTGCTGCTAACCACTGCTGTTTGGTAGTCAGTCACTGCTGTTAACTATCCAACCACTGCTGTTAACTTGTCAGTCACTGCTGTTAAGTAGTCAACTGCTGCTGTTAACTAGTCAGTCACTGCTGTTAAGTAGTCAACCGCTGCTGTTAACTTGTCAGACACTGCTGTGAAGTAGTCAACCGCTGCTGTTAACTTGTCAGTCGCTGCTGTTAAGTAGTCAACCGCTGCTGTTAACTTGTCAGTCACTGCTGTTAAGTAGTCAACCGATGCTGCTAACTTGTCAACCACTGCTGTTAAGTAGTCAACCACTGCTGTTAACTAGTCAACCACTGCTGTTAAGTAGTCAACAACAGCTGCTAACTAATCAAGTGCTGCTGTTAACCAGTCAACCACTGCTGCTAACCACTGCTGTTTGGTAGTCAGTCACTGTTGTTAACTATTCAACCGATGCTGTTAACTTGTCACTCACTGCTGTTAAGTAGTCAACCACTGCTGTTAACTTGTCAGTCACTGCTGTTAAGTAGTCAACCACTGCTGTTAACTTGTCAGTCACTGCTGTTAAGTAGTCAACCGATGCTGTTAACTTGTCAGTCACTGCTGTTAAGTAGTCAACCGCTGCTGTTAACTTGTCAGTCACTGCTGTTAAGTAGTCAACCGCTGCTGTTAACTTGTCAGTCACTGCTGTTAAGTAGTCAACCGCTGCTGTTGTTCACTGTCTAGTTGACTGAAAATCATTGATTAAGCATAAAATCCACAATACTAAAAAAAACAACAAATGCCGCAAAAAGCACAAAAACTACCAACACAGTAGGAAAAGCATGTATACTATTCCAAGCATTAAATTAACTACAGTATTTTTTCCAAAACATTACTAAGTGACGAACTTGTCTATATCCCTGCACTTTTCTCTGACTTTTTATGATACTTTAAATGCTAATCAATTTTTAACGTTGATTTTGGTGTTGATGTTGATGTTGGCATTTATGTTGTCATTGATGTTAAAGTCAATGTTGATGCTGATGCTGATGCTAATGTTGATGTTGCCATTTATGTTGTCATTGATTTTAAAGTTAATGTTGATGTTGATGCTGATGCTAATGTTGATGTTGGCATTTATGTTGTCATCGATGTTAATGTTAATGTTAATGTTGATGCTGATGCTAATGTTGATGTTGGCATTTATGTTGTCATTGATGTTAAAGTTAATGTTGATGTTGATGCTGATGCTAATGTTGATGTTGGCATTTATGTTGTCATCGATGTTAAAGTTAATGTTGATGTTGATCCTGATGCTGATGCTGATGTTGATGTTGATGCTGGTGTTGATGTTAATGCTGATACTAATGCTAACGCTTATGATGCAAATGCTAATGCTAATGTTAATGGTAATTGCTGTTATTCATAAGATCTGTCTTTGGTACTAAGAAATATTAAGTCCGTGATTTTGCTATATTTTGCACTGAGTCAATGATAATGCATACTTATTTATGCAAACTAATAACTATGCAAAATTGCGGTTTACCTTTAACACAACAGCAACTGGCAAATGTTCAAACTGCAACTGAACAAGAGAATGAGGTGCAAGAGTAAATACGTGAGACGTGACCTCTTTGTCAGTCAAATTCCCTGTGGTTCTTATTACGTGAGTGTCTACTTTCGCAACATCTGCATCTAAAGAAGGAAAAGTTGTGATAAAAACATTTTGTTTATATGATAACTTATCACACTCAAGGTGTATAGTATGACACATGCAATCACACTCAAGGTGTAGAGTATAACACATGCAATCACACTCAAGGTGTATAGTATAACACATGCAATCACACTCAAGGTGTACAGTATAACACATGCAATCACACTCAAGGTGTATAGTATGACACATGCAATCACACTCAAGATGTACAGTATAACACATGCAATCACACTCAAGGTGTAGAGTATAACACATGCAATCACACTCAAGGTGTATAGTATGACACATGCAATCACACTCAAGATGTACAGTATAACACATGCAATCACACTCAAGGTGTAGAGTATAACACATGCAATCACACTCAAGGTGTATAGTATGACACATGCAATCACACTCAAGGTGTACAGTATAACACATGCAATCACACTCAAGGTGTATAGTATAACACATGCAATCACACTCAAGGTGTAGAGTATAACACATGCAATCACACTCAAGGTGTATAGTATAACACATGCAATCACACTCAAGGTGTACAGTATAACACATGCAATCACACTCAAGGTGTATAGTATAACACATGCAATCACACTCAAGGTGTATAGTATAACACATGCAATCACACTCAAGGTGTATAGTATAACACATGCAATCACACTCAAGGTGTATAGTATAACACATACAATCACACTCAAGGTGTACAGTATAACACATGCAATCACACTCAAGGTGTACAGTATAACACATGCAATCACACTCAAGGTGTATAGTATAACACATGCAATCACACTCAAGGTGTACAGTATAACACATGCAATCACACTCAAGGTGTACAGTATAACACATGCAATCACACTCAAGGTGTAAGTATAACACATGCAATCACACTCAAGGTGTACAGTATAACACATAATCACACTCAAGGTGTACAGTATAACACATGCACAATCACACTCAAGGTGTACAGTATAACACATGCAATCACACTCAAGGTGTATAGTATAACACATGCAATCACACTCAAGGTGTAGTATAACACATGCAACACACTCAAGGTGTAAGTATAACACGTATAACACATGCAATCACACTCAAGGTGTATAGTATAACACATGCAATCACACTCAAGGTGTACAGTATAACACATGCAATCACACTCAAGGTGTATAGTATAACACATGCAATCACACTAAAGGTGTACAGTATAACACATGCAATCACACTCAAGGTGTACAGTATAACACATGCAATCACACTCAAGGTGTATAGTATAACACATGCAATCACACTCAAGGTGTACAGTATAACACATGCAATCACACTCAAGGTGTACAGTATAACACATGCAATCACACTCAAGG
The DNA here is from genome assembly GCA_030141605.1 of Tubiluchus corallicola. Classification (NCBI taxonomy): domain Eukaryota; kingdom Metazoa; phylum Priapulida; class Priapulimorpha; order Priapulimorphida; family Tubiluchidae; genus Tubiluchus; species Tubiluchus corallicola. Next base: position 46,481 of record JAQGDQ010000852.1, read on the forward strand.
TGTACAGTATAACACATGCAATCACACTCAAGGTGTACAGTATAACACATGCAATCACACTCAAGGTGTACAGTATAACACATGCAATCACACTCAATGTGTATAGTATAACACATGCAATCACACTCAAGGTGTACAGTATAACACATGCAATCACACTCAAGGTGTATAGTAAAACACATGCAATCACACTCAAGGTGTATAGTATAACACATGCAATCACACTCAAGGTGTACAGTATAACACATGCAATCACACTCAAGGTGTACAGTATAACACATGCAATCACACTCAAGGTGTAGAGTATAACACATGCAATCACACTCAAGGTGTATAGTATAACACATGCAATCACACTCAAGGTGTACAGTATAACACATGCAATCACACTCAAGGTGTATAGTATAACACATGCAATCACACTCAAGGTGTATAGTAAAACACATGCAATCACACTCAAGGTGTATAGTATAACACATGCAATCACACTCAAGGTGTACAGTATAACACATGCAATCACACTCAAGGTGTATAGTATAACACATGCAATCACACTCAAGGTGTACAGTATAACACATGCAATCACACTCAAGGTGTATAGTATAACACATGCAATCACACTCAAGGTGTATAGTATAACACATGCAATCACACTCAAGGTGTAGAGTATAACACATGCAATCACACTCAATGTGTACAGTATAACACATGCAATCACACTCAATGTGTAGAGTATAACACATGCAATCACACTCAAGGTGTATAGTATAACACATGCAATCACACTCAAGGTGTATAGTATAACACATGCAATCACACTCAAGGTGTGTAGTATAACACATGCAATCACACTCAAGGTGTATAGTATAACACATGCAATCACACTCAAGGTGTATAGTATAACACATGCAATCACACTCAAGGTGTACAGTATAACACATGCAATCACACTCAATGTGTACAGTATAAAACATGCAATCACACTCAAGGTGTACAGTATAACACTTGCAATCACACTCAATGTGTACAGTATAACACATGCAATCACACTCAAGGTGTACAGTATAACACATGCAATCACACTCAAGGTGTACAGTATAACACATGCAATCACACTAAAGGTGTACAGTATAACGCATGCAATCACACTCAAGGTGTACAGTATGACACATGCAATCACACTCAAGGTGTACAGTATAACATATGCAATCATACAGTATAACATATGCAATCACACTCAAGATGTATAGTATAACACATGCAATCACACTCAAGGTGTACAGTATAACACATGCAATCACACTCAAGGTGTAATACACGACTAGTTTTCTGTAAGAAATGTCCAAATTTTTGCGTTTCTATGCAACTGAAGGACTAATTATCAAAAAGAACATGTATTTTTCATGATGTCACATTTTTACGTGTCTGTTCATCAGATTAGAATAGAACATCAACGTACCTTGAACATCAAGAAAGATTTCTAGTGGCCGTGCTAGTGTAGTATTGGTTTCATTAGAGTGCTCACTGATAGCAACGCTTGCTATGGCAGTATCCACGTCAAGGGATTCATCCCAGTTGAACGGATTCTCGTCCAGGTAATACGTCTGAAAAATTTTGACAAACAAGTATGTTGTCACATTAAGCAAAATGTTCCTCGAAGTATTAAAAAACTTTTGAAAAAGACATGGCTTTATTTTAAAACTAAAATTACTATCAACTTTTGTAGAGAATTGTCTGTCGTATATCTTAATTTCGGTGGTATAGATATATATATATGGATAAATAATCATTAATAATAAATTTTACCTAAAGATAATAATGAAATTTTGCGAAAATATATTATCAGATTTGGAAAGTTACATCTCTTGGCAGCCGAAATTCAACTCTCAAGTCTCCTCCTGAGGACTCCAAAAAACCTGTATTTGTTTTTGTCGTTTTGTATTCCTACTCCTTTCATAACATATTCCTTGCAAAATATTATAACTATACGTATACAAAATTTCTCTCCATTAACACAAACTATTTTATAACTACTAATTACATTTCTGCAAAAATGAGAATATAATCACCTCTCAAAAACTATAATATGTAAACCTACTCCCATGACCCTCTTTCTCCAAACTGTTTTTTAGCGCTGTCCTGTTCTTACTGACCTACCTTACTTTTCCTTTTTCACATTTATTACATAATTCTTTTCTCTCTAGTACAAACTTCATTTGCTAACAAATGCCAGGTGCCACTTGCTGGTCGGCCGCTGCTTTGCGATATGCTTCAGTACAACCTAAAGACATGTGCTCGCGTCTAGCATAACCTCTGTGGTTATCGCATTTCAAGGACAAATTTTTATATTGGTTTTCATAAACCTAATGATAATAATAATAATATGATTTTGCGAAAATATATCATCAGATTTAGAACATTGGAGGAGTACATAATGGACATTTTAGCCGGATGCTGAAGAAAAGAGGTATAAAATCAGCATCCTCAAAGTACAATTTTTGGACGCACGGGCTTTAATAACATATCGTGGCGACTACGTGAGTAATGACACGTGGGAGTTAGATAATGAAGATGTGAAAGATATTTGTGAAGTCGAAATTGAACACTGGTATAAACAACTAAACACAAGATTAAATATTTGCACAAACTAAAACACTTTTATTGCACTACATAGTTATATGTAACATGACTGCTACACTGAGGACCAGCGTGTCCTGCAGCGATCACGAATGAGTAGACAGTGGCCAGAAGTGAAATCTAGCCAGTTTATATATGTAAGGAACTATGCAAAAACATGGCTTCACATATCCCATTACAGAAAAATAGGGGAGATACAGTGAGTTTGAATATTCATTGGAACATACAATTGCATTAAGGGGTGAATTCAACTAGTAAATGTTTAAAGTAACGAATCAATAGATGGCAGCACCTAAATATACAGTTAAAACTTTCACAGAAGACACTTTGTCAAGAAGGATGAACCGGAAATAGACTCAAGGATAGGATCTGCTGAGGAAGGCATATACATCGGGGTAAACCACATAATAGCATCGACGATGAAGCCATTCTCTCTATGTAGATTAAATGGACGGAGAAAGCTAATGTAAGAATATATTGTATTATAATATATATATATATTATAGTGAATTTACAAGTGACCGTACATTGCATTTTCAGCCTCATCAAGCTGATGCTAATCAAGTTTAAGCAAGGAAGTATGTTCGTGTGTGTGTGTGTGTGTGTGTGTGTGTGTGTGTGTGTGTGTGTGTGTGTGTGTGTGTGTGTGTGTGTGTGTGTGTGTGTGTGTGTGTGTGTGTGTGTGTGTGTGTGTGTGTGTGTGTGTGTGTGTGTGATTAACATAAGCTTGATGGCGCAGAAATTGCAATGTATATGCTCGCTTATCAGAAATACAATTGAAATACAGTGCAAGCTATCGTAGCAAATTACAATTTCTTCAAAAGCCAGAGCTAATTTGAATTATCACTCTTATTTGCTGTAACTAGTATTATATTGCTTGGTTTATACGAAGCTTTGCGCTAAACATAGTACAAATTTATAGCTGATTACTGGAAACAAGTTTATATATATATATATATATAACATTTAATTTCATAGTAGAATAGTGCTGGACGTGCGTTTTTTGTATTATGTATTATATTTAAATTTTAACTAACCTTATTTATTTAAACTGTTACTTATTGGCTAATCCTTGTACACAATTGTGTTGTTTTTCTATTTTACGTTTATTTCAGTACATAAAAAGTACTATAGAATAATAAACAAAGCTTAGTTAAAAATCATAATTAAAAATATTACTACAATACAAATAAAATGAATATTTTTACAAAAAAACAAAGAATTTAAAACACTTAAAGTGAAAGAAATATATGACATGTATTGTCTTCATTTCATGTATCACTATCATAATTCACTACTTCCACACGTTTTTCAGTCATACTTTAGTCCAGTTTCAAATCAACATGATCATTACACAAGATATTCAGTCGGAAACTATGTACTCCCTCTTCCAAAAACAAATATAATGAAACAGTCATCAAAATATAATGCTATTAAAATATGGTCATCAATTCCATGTGAAATGAAAACTCTTAATCTTTATCAATTTAAAAAAGCATCAAAGAATTACCTACTACAACGGGTATAATTAACTCACAATTTTACTCATCCTGATCTTAAGATACTAACAAAACTTATTTTATTCTAATGTACGTTATAACTGATGAAAATGTAATGTTAATTCTCAATTGTCTCACTTATCTGGAGGAGGACTCGAAAGCTCAATGCTCCTTCCCCCCTTACAGTAAGTCACATAGTTTTTTTTTCAATGTTATATCAATTTATATGTATGTTTGAGTTGCTAGTAGTAGTAATAACTAAATGTATGACAAGAGTCACGTGATCTGTAATATGTGTAAAAAACTATATAAATATCCGTTAGACCTACTGGTTTTACCTCTACACCAACTGTTTCATGTTCTCCTGTAACGACATCTGTCGGAGGTATTTTAAAATATCCACCATCTCCTACATCTATTTGTGAACCTAAAAGCAGAAATACAACCATAGTAAAATAATTTGTTGTACTGGTTGTGTGAAGCTGATTGTTGGTGTTTTAGGGATGGCAAAACTATGAAGAGTCAGATTATAAAACTATACGTTTATTGAACATCAAACACAATAAATATAACAGATAGTAATGCCAAGCCCCCTGATCTAGCCGCCTCTCCTTCAGCTCCAGAGTCAATCTCCTGAGGTGGGCGCATCACAAGGCTTATATATCGTGCGCCGAGCTTCGACACATCGACGCCTACGCTTCGGTTCTGAATCACTTGATCACGTGACACCACACTTTAACTGGGCTTCATGCCAGCATTCATCAGCATAATTATCTATCATAATCTAACGCTTTTAACATAGTTTAACAGGTCTTTTACTCCCATATTTCGGCTTGTCGGACAAAATCGGGGAGGCGTCGGTCCGAATTTGCCATTTGTCCATTTGTCCGTTTGTCCGAATTAATAAAGAATATTTTTTGTTATTAATAAATGTGTAAACCTTGCAGCGTGAATTCTGCATCTATTTAATGAATATTAGCGAAGCAGTAAAAAATTATTATTCTCAACTAACATACTGACTGGTTACTAGATAGACGGATACACGGATGGACAAACAGACAGTCATATTGTAAAAGCTCTTGTACCTTTTCCCTCCAAATGATCTGTCCTTTCTCTCTTCACAGAAATTGTCATACCATCTGTTGAAATAGTTGTCGCCTCCTCTCCCACAGTTTTATGTGCACTGATGGCCTTTGCAACATTGTCAAGTACACTGAGTGATTTCTTTGTTATTTCTTTAGCCTGTTTATTGAAACAAAAAAATTTCAATAACATTATTTTATGTTGCAAACTCATTGCTTAAGCGACAACTTGTTTTTATTTCATTAAGCCTTTTCGCAGTTAAGGTTAAGCAACGCGTTTTAACTGTACCCACAACGTGACATGTGGGTAAAGCAAAATTGTCTGCCGCATCAGTTCAGTAAGTTCTGTTGTTTTAACTGGACTTTAAGCATAGAATGATGCACAATTATGTAAAGTCCAGTTAAAACAACAGAACTTACTGAACTGATGCGTCAGACAATTTTGGTTTACCCACATGTCACGTGGTTTGATGCACAATTATGTAGAGTGATTTACTGGAAAGATCCTAGCTGTTAAAACTGTTACTGTTACAATAGCATGAACTGCGAGGTATTGTCATGTGTACACAAATGTGTATTCTTATTCTTATTAGATCACCTGTTTCAATTTTTCTGCATCCGTCCTGCTATCTTTCAGTCTAACCTCAGTTTCGGGTATTGTTATGTTCTTTTCCAGTTTTGCACGAATAGCTTTAGTTTCGTTAATAGCGCTGGCGAATATTTTAGAGGTTCCAGATAAGAGTGACCTGTGAAAAACATAAAACTTCTCAATGAAAGGAAAGGAGCCGCAACTTAGCATGTTATTTATTACTTAAAATCTGTAAAATTAATTTGTACTACTACTGTATAGGAACTTTCGGGCAAGGTGGTAGCCATATTTCACTTGAACATTATGACGTAACTGGTGGACTTCATAACATTACGTAAGCACATTGTAACATTCCTTAAAAGCGCATAGCTTAAACTAAATCAGACTTCTCCACTTTCCAGCTTACATAATATTCGTGCAAAAAGGTCACAAAACTAGCTATCTATTTTTTGTTAAACACTTATTATACTTTTGTCGAAAACTGACAATGCGCTGCTTTTCATCAGCCGATGAATGACGTCATTGGTGGAAAAATCGGGTTTAAAATGACATCATTGGTGGAAAAATGGAGTTTAAAGTGGCATTATTGGTGGAAAAATGGAGTTTAAAATGGCATCATTGGTGGAAAAATGGGGGTTAAAATGGCGTCATTGGTGGAAAAATGGGGTTTAAAATGGCATCATTGGTGGAAAAAGAACGTTCAAAATGGAAGCGTCTGAGCGTGAATTGATCGTAACTTTAACCCTTTCAGTCCCAAATTATTTTTTTAATAAAAATGTTTTTTTGGCTTGGTGCTTTTGTTCAGTATGTCCATCTTGTTTACACATTATAATTTTTTCTACCTGTGCCGGCGTGCTAAATATAGCCTGTATCCCATGGGATACATTGGGATTCAATGGAAGCATAAAATATCCTTCATTTTGCAACTGCTGATAATTTTTTAAAGTTTTTAAGACATTTAGTATGCATGCTATGCTGATCTGTACAAAGTCATCTCTAAAGTACTGTACCTTGCGCAGTTTTTTATGCCATGTAGATTTTCTAGTTTGCCATTTTATCACTATTTTTAGTCTATTGTTATTAGCTTAAATCAAAATAACCATTAACAGATCAAATAACAGTCAGTTTTAAAATTTTATTAATTTTAAAGGCAGAAAATATTCTCCTATCCCACGGGGATACAACGGGTATGAAAGGGTTAAAGCAATTTTACTAATAATAGAGATGCTTATCACACGTTTGTTTCTTAGTCCTAATACTTTTCCGAACAATACGGTAAGCAAATATTTCTTACGTCTTTCCTTTAGCAAGTCAACTCTGAAAAAAACTGACAATTTACAAAAAAACAAGTAAAGCTAAAAAAACCGACAAATAAACGAAAGTTAAGTGGCCACGTGTATTGTCATTGGTTCATTGTATATTGGTTTATATTTACCTGTAATAATGCACAAAAAATGGCTGATTCTGTTTATATATGTTTAAACATATATTTAACATACGTAAACACATATATATGAACAAAGATAAATATGTTTCTGAGTGGAATAAACTTTCGTTTAGCTCGCGTTGCATTACATGATTTAACAGTTTCAAAATGAGACTTAAAACCTTTTAACAATAACGTTTAATTTAAGGCGTGAGTTTTAAAGCCTATTTCTTACTATATCGTTTAAATAATAATTAATAGTCATTTTTAAATGTAGATCTGCATTACTACATTATGTGACGACGTATTTTTAGATTACTACACTTCACAAGTAAATTGTTATCATTAACTAAGTAGTAAAATGCAAGGTACATGGAAGAATCCTTCAGGTCAGCAATATCAACTTCTGATGTGGCGGTGTTTTTCAAGAACTTCCCCATTTGCTGTAACTTTTCAATTGCTCTTGCCTGAAATTTGATAGAAACAGCAGTCATTCAAATGGGCTACACTGTAAACGTACGACATAATTTGATAAAGCCATAAAAACAGAAAGTCTAAAACTAAAAAAAGACTGACAAAACTTATAGAATAGAATGTCTAAAACTAAAAAAGACAGACAAAGTTTCAGAAATAGAATGTCAGAAACTAAAAAAAAATACCGACAAGACTATAAAAATAGAGTATCTAAAACTAGAAAAAAGACTGATAAAAGTATAAAAATAGAATGTCTAAAACTAAAAAAAGACTGACAAAAGTTAGAATGTCTAAAACTAAAAAAGACTGACAAAGCTAAGAAACTGAGTGTCTAAAACCAAAAAAGACTGACAAAGTTATAAAAATAGGGTGTCTAAAACTAAAAAAATACTAACAAAGCTATGAGAAAAGAGCGTTTAGAACTAAAAAATTGACAAAACTACAAAAAATAGAATGTCTAAAACTAAAAAAGACTGACAAAAGTATAAAAATAGAAAGTTTAAAACTAAAAAACACTGACAAAGCTAAGAAACGGAGCGTATAAAACTAAAAAAGACTGACAAAGCTATAATAATAAAGAGTCTGAAACTAAAAAAAAGTCTGGCAAAGATAAGAATAGGGTGTTTAAAACTAAAAAAGACTGACAAAAGTATAAAATTAGAATGTCCAAAACTAAAAAAGACTGACAAAGCTAAGAAACTGAGTGTCTAAAACCAAAAAAGACTGATAAGGTTATAAAAATAGGATGTCTAAAACTAAAAATACCAATAAAGCTATCAGGATAGAGCGTTTTGAACTAAAAAGAATTGACAAAGCTGTAAAAATTGAAAGTCTGAAAATAAAAAATCGAACCCATTTTGCAAAGATTTTCTATTTTTGTGTCAAATATCTTGCATTTACCCAAAGCTTTCAAAACCCACGAGAGGTTGTTGGGTGATTATTTGTTTAAGTAAAAATTCACTTAAATGCAAAACCTTTGCTGCAGCAGTAACTTCAGTGTCTTTTGCAACAACATTATCTAACATTGACGATATTACTTTGATACCATCGACATTTGTCACTGGAAGATCTGATATTGCATCGACAAGAGCCTCTCGTACCTAAGAGTAATTTAGAAATACATCACCAAACGTTCGCTATTGCTATTCTATTGTTTTCAGAAAGGCAGTGGCGGCTCGTGTATAGGTACTGTGGAACTGCAGCACCCCCTATTTTCTCCCAATATTATCGATAATATTCAATATAATAAGTGTGAAGAATTTTAGGTTTTTTCATTACTTCAGTGTTCTCTCATTCTGTAACCTCCCCATATTGTCCTTTAACTGCATTCGTATGTATGTCCTGACTTGGCTTCTTTCTGTTATGCTCTACTGACAGAGCTAGTTTACCTGGCTAGTTGGCTAAGAGAGTTGTTTGTCTCAGTTAAACCATTTATTTGCCAAGAGTAGTAGAGTCATGATGTTTATTTTGTTTATTCAGTCTGACTTTATTATTAATTTCTTTGTTTCTTTTTTGGCTCAAATTAGTTTGTTATATTTTGTTGTGATTTTTCTTACAGATAAAAAGTATTAACACTGCTCGAACATGAATTTTTTGACTTTGGGCATCATGACGTAGTAGTCTCTCACAATAAGTCTTTTTCTTTAGTTCTTTCTTTATTCTTGTAAAGAATCAGAGCATGTGAGGGTGGTACTGTTTGCATCACAGCCCAGCACATTGATGTGTTTGGCTCTTGTGCGCATGCGGTAATGCGCACATGTCTGAGATAACAAGTTGTTCACTGCACTGCTAGCGTCTGCTGCTAGGTAGAGAAAGTACTGTCGCTCTCATAGTTTGTTGCCAGTTGTCACATGCTTAAAACTGTGTACCGGCATATTGTTGAACTGCAGCAGCATTTTAGTCTACTCGTATGCCAAAAATGTTTTGCTTTTCGGGTTTTATCAAGTTTTTGTATAAATTCTCGTATGTTTATTTCCTTAAAATTACAATTACAAATTACAACGTTAATATTACATTCGTTTGTTTCGTTTGCGTAGTAGTACAACAATGGCTAAACATTTTCTGAAGCAGCATCCCTACTACTTTTAGCCACGAGCCGCCACTGAGTAGAAAGAACCAAACAACAATTACAAAGCATTGGCACATTTTAATAGCAATAAAGATATACTCCTTTACCGAAAAATTATATAAATTTAACCCTTTCATACCCGTTGTATACCATAGGATACGAGAATATTCTCTTCCTTTAAAATTAATAAAATTTTGAAACTGACAGTTATTTGATCTGTTAGTAGTTATTTTGATTTAAGCCAATAATAATAGACTAAAAATGGTGATAAAATGGCAAACTGAAAAATCTACGTGGCACAAAAAACTGTGCAAGGTACAGTACTTTAGAGACGACTTTGTACAGATCAGTATAGCACACATACTAAATGTCTTAAATACTTTAAAAAATTATCACCATTTGCTTTTTATCATGTTTAGCAACCATTGAATCCCAATGTATCCCGTGGGATACAGGCTATACTTAGCACGCGGGCACAGGTAGAAAAAATAATTATTATGTGTAAACAAGATGGACATACTGAACAAAAGTACCAAGGCAAAAAATTTTTCTTATTCAAAAATTATTTGGGACTGAAAGGGTTAACAATCATAAAATTATTAATGCAGTTCATTGTTATAATTAAGAGATTGGTAGCATAGTTCAGAAGAGACCAAAACAAAAGAGGAGACAGTGATCACAGAAGAGATTCCGTGGTATCATAGACACTGCTCCACGAAGCATGAAGCTCATATTATTCATTTTTAGTAAATACCATTAAACAGGTACCTCTAAGCATACTTCAAAAAGTGTGAAAAATATAATATAATACGCTTATGGGCTTAGACGTTGCAACTTTATTTATTTATTTATTTTTATTAGTATTCATTATTGGTAAAAAGTTATATACACTGCAAACATAAATTTGTATGCAACTAGTTAATTGTTGTTTTTTACTTTGAAGAAATAAAGCAGTTTATTCATGCATTTCATTATGCAGTTATTCTACCTTTGCTTTTGCATCAAGTTTTTCAATTTGTTGATCCCTGTCAGCTTCATCGGTAACTTCTGTTTTCACTTTTAAATTTGCGTTCAGTGCAGCTGTAGCAGCTGTTACTATCGTTGTTACTTCTGCAAAATGACACATATTATAGTGTAATGAATTATAGTTACTGTGTATGTCAGGGGTGTGCAAATTACCTGACTAGCCGGGCCACATTAAACTTTCCCGCGATTCCTACAGGCCACAGGCAGTTTGATCAAGGAGCCAAGTACAGAAAGGCCTAATAACGATTTTTTTGCATCCGACCCGTGTACATCATTACTACTACACTCAAGAAACTATTTTAGAAGTTATTAAAATTTATATTACAAACCATATATTTCTACTTTCAGGACAGAACTCTCTCGGCGGGCTGCAAGAGGCCTGCGGGCCACACGTTACACACCCCTGGTGTATGTGATCACAGATAATTTCTTTGTAGGACATCTTTACATGTATTCAAAAGGCAAATTTGTTTTTAATTTTTTACTGTTGTGTGGACAAGAATATAAACCTTATATAAACGTATATCCTTGCGAAGGGCATCACTATCCTTTTTGGATCAATTTTTTATTCTCTCGCAGTAGCCTGGTAAGGTCTTTTGCGGAAGTCTTCCTGTTTTGGATATAAGCACGTGGTGCCTCCTTGTGTTTGTTTTTGCAAATTTAGGCTGTTGATAGACAGGTGAGCTAGGACAGGAAATAGGTCATTGGCCTAAAATTTGCAGACAGGATAGGAAAGAAGTCATTCTTGTTCAGTACGTCGTGTCGTTTTATCACAAAATTTTGTCAGTCGAGTTCTCTTTAGCAAGTTAGTAAGATGCGGCAAAGATGTAAGTTTAATTTCTTCATATTTCACAATATTATTATGCATTTTCATTATAGCAATTAATTATCTTTTTGACATTGGATTAGCAGAAAATGTTTTTATTTGCGTCAGATAAAACGAAGTGGAGTCGCACATAATATGTCAGTCAGTCAGTCAGTCAGTCAGTCAGTTAGCCAGTCAAATATGTCATGATGTGATAGTGATTTTGGGATGAGACGATGATTGCCCATTTTGGACAATAAAAAATCATAAATTACATCTAAAAGACTGTTGGACTTCTATTCAGCGCATGCGCACACACTTCCTGTTACGACCACACTTTTCCTTCCTCATGGGCGATAAGGTGCCAGTTGCTTGGCCTTGCTTCAAAAGGCGTGTAACAGTGGAATGGTTCACACTCACAGTTCTGGCTAGTTCGCACTGATTTTTCGACGTGTGCTCGTGCAAACTCCGAATTTTAGTCCGCTTGTGTTCGCTTGTGTGGAGTGATATCCATTTTGACGTTTCTAGCACAAAGGATGAAAAATAAATGGCAAACAATACGCACATTCGATTCGGATGACGCAATAATGAAGCTGATGAAATATTGCATCATCTTTTAAAATTCCCGCACAAGCAAAACAATCAATATCAACTTCAAATGCAGTTTTACTGTTATTTTTGCACGGAAAACGGTATCATTTCAGCCAAACACAAGAGTAAAATTATTAGGTTGGTTGTACAGTGGTAGTACGTGTGTGAGCTGTGTGTAGCTGTTTATGAACGTTTGAGTAATGGCAAAGCTATTAAGACTTTATTTGTGAAATAACACTTTTATTAAATAACATCACAATAAATATAATAAATGATAGCAATGCCAAGGCCCCTGATCTACAAGAGACATCCTGCGTGTAAGTGTGAAATGTGACCAAGCTCCTTGCTAGCTGGTGTCACGGCCTGTATATGAGCTGCGTGCGCAGTCTGACAAGTGGGTCAACTCTTCGCCCACGTCGTCACGTGACACCACTCCTTAAGTTTCCCTTATTTGGCTTGGCTTCAGGAATACTCTTCGTAGCATAATTATTTGACATATAGCATATTTTTACAAGTTCTCTTTACTACAAGTCTATGTCATGAAACACATTTTGGGATAAAATTGGGTTTGATGCAATTAATTTGCACAAGGGTGTAAAGTTGATGATGCATGATGATGCAATATTTCATCAGCTTCGTTATTGCGTCATCCGAATGGAATCAGCGTATTGTTTGCCATTTATTTTTCATCCTTTGTGCCACAAACGTCAAAAATGGATATCACTCCACACAAGCGAACACAAGCGGACTAAAATTCGGAGTTTGTACGAGCACACGTCGAAAAATCAGTGCAAACTAGCCAGAACTGTGAGTGTGAATCATTCCACCGTTACACGCCTTTTGAAGCAAGGCCAAGCAACTGGCACCTTATCGCCCATGAGGAAGGAAAAGTGTGGTCGTAACAGGAAGTGTGCGCGACATGCACTAAATACAAGTCCAACAGTCTTTTAGATGTAATTTATGATTTTTTATTGTCCAAAATGGGCAATCATCGTCTCATCCCAAAATCACTATCACATCATGACATATTTGACTGACTGACTGACTGATTGACATATTATTTGCGACTCGACTTTATTTTGTAACTAGCTTCTGGTTTTTGTTAAATTTTGTGAACCTTAAAGTAAATAAATGTAGTATGGAATGTAATTTTTTTAGTGTCATATTTTGTTGTATATATTCATACATGTCGCATATAGATTAAATAGTGTGTAAATAATTACTGCCTGCAAACGGAGGTTCATTGTACTATTTGATCATAATAAAGATTTATCATCAATCATCAATAGGGGTGAGCATTCTCTACCAGAAAGCGAATTCGAATCGAACCGAATTTGTGACTTTCGAATTCGAATCGAACCGAACTTCAGTGTTTCGATGTCGAACCGAATTCGAATTGAGATTGAACGATTTTCGAACAAGTTCTCGAACCACCAGTAAAAATTAGTCTTACAAAGATCATGCATATCACTAGATTTTGTTCTGCAATAAAACGACTAGTAATTTGTTTAAAATTGTGTGCAGAAATCACAGCTAAATTATGCTAATTGCATGATGTTTCAATCGTTTTAGTGATAAAGAACGTGTGTGATTGAAATGCTGAATTATTCGAATCTATAGTTTTGGATTCGAATCGAGTTCGAACTAAAAAAAACTCGTTCGAATCGAATTCGAGCGTTCGAATTCGATTCGAACGTTCGATGCTCACCCCTAATCATCAATTGGGTTCCGTGGTAGTGAGACTTTCAGATTTCTGTAAACAAATTGATGCTAATTAAAGATATTTCAAACCGCTTTAGGTCATGTTACCTTCAATATTGCCTTTATGCAGTTCTAATTTGCTTTGACCAGATGAATCTTTGGTAACTGTTAAATTCTGTAAGGTCTCCAACAAATCTTGCTCTTGTTCGGCATCATCTGCGCTGGAATTATATTGATATGGATACACCTAAATCATATCACAAATATTACTTATTAATTTCACTGCAGGTCACTGCACGTTTTTTACTTATTTTTTCACACTTTACAGGAAAGTTGGTGTAATAATAACAAGACATGATTCACACATGAAATATTTTTGATCAGTCAGTCAGTCAGTCAGTCAGTCAGTCAGTCAGTCAGTCAGTCAGTCAGTCAGTCAATCAATCAATCAATCAATCAAGCAAGCAATCAATCAATCAACCAACCAACCAACCAACCAATCAATCAGCCAGCCAGCCAGCCAACCTATCTACCTATCTATCTATCTATCTATCTATCTATCTATCTATCTATCTATCTATCTATCTATCTATCTATCTATCTATCTATCTATCTATCTATCTATCTATCTATCTATCAATTTATATCACTCCAGCAATACATATACAATACATCAACATACAATATTATTGAAACAAAAAGAAACAGTATAGGTAAAAAAAACGTTGATGAAATCAAATTAACCAAATAAAAGAGTTGCTGTATGACACCTTGAAAGCTTGGCTTGTTAGGATGGCACAAATGAGTGAATGAAAGAATGGTTAGGGTTAGTAGACATGATGGAATGGAAAAATAGTAAGATTAGCGATAGGAAGAAGGAAAAGAGGAGAAGAAACGACGATGGTGTATGTTTAATTTAGAGGTATATTAAAATATGCTGATCGAAGTCTTCATGACGGAATATAGGAAACTAAAGATAAAAAACCGGTAAGTCATATAGAGAACAATGACGTCATCAATCCAATTTAAAAGTCAAGCAGTGATATATTCAATGTTAAATTCAATCAGCATAATATCCTCTTGATATACTCTTCCATAAGCGAATTCTAAAGCTGTATTGTAACATAAATTTATCTGTTAATCCAGCTCTTCGTTCACTGTGTGTCTTAAATAACAATACTTGTATAAGTATTCTAGGCAAAAACCGTATTAGAGCACACGTGAACCACCATACGTATATACATGTATTCCTATACCCTACACCTGTCGACAAAATTTACTTTTTTATACACATTATGTTGTTAGTAGCGAATACAACATTTCATTGATATAATTAACTGTGAAACCTTCAATTGTATGTCCTTTATGCAAATTCCAGAACAGAATGTATGCTATTATGTCGACAGGTATAGGGTATGGGTATACAGGTATATAAGTATGGTGGTTCAAGTGTATATATGTATATATATATTATATATATATATATATAAGTTACATGTATAATCAATAACACTATAGAACGACGGATGACGGCAATGCCTGGAACAGCCACGAAATGTATCAAACTCAAAGACAATGGATGTTCCAAATAGTCAGCATTTTGAAGACTGTTAATAGGTAATTAACTGCATTCAATTACTACATGTATGAGCCTAATACAGGTGCCATTTTATATGTATATATATATATATATATATATACATATATATATATATATATATATATATATATATATATATATATATACTACATTAGTATAATTTTATACAACAAAAATTCAACATTGGGGCGTGGGGAAAGAGGTTGACCATTGAGGAGGGTGGGGTAAAATACTTTTGCTTAGGGCGTCAACCTACCAGTTTTGGATAGTTATTAGTAAAATAAAACATATGCTCACCGTAATGTTAAATAAATTATGGGTTGCTGATCCATAAATGTCTGTCACAAACAACAAAATTTGTGCCTCGTAATTATTCTCGGCTTTTCCCGCGGGAAGAAAGATTTCCGGAAAAACTGGACTTGTTTTGCTGCCCAGTAAGATACCTGTAACATTTGTAACGTATAGAGTCATACACATGCACATACATATGTACATGGACATGCGCATACACACATATCGAGCATACACACACATGCACGCACGCACGCACGCACACACACACACACACACACACATACACACACACACACACACACACACACGCACGCACGCACGCATGCACCTACGCGCGCACACACACACACACACACATACATACATGCAGGGCCTCTATTTGCAGGCTGATAATTCTGCACTGTATACAAGAGTACACACAGTCAACTATAATTATGCTCTTAATACATGTACCAATAACTTGCTTATAAAACATTTTAGCAATTATTTATAATAATTAAGGTTCATAATAACAGAATTCATTCACTGGGATTATGTAGATTATACTATTAGGAAAGTGTTAAAAATGTCAAATTTTAGTCACAGGTGTACAAAAACTTTTGCTAAAATTTACGATAAAACCAGGATGAATTTTGCCTTTAACCCACTTACATCCCCGTAACTAATATCACTTGTATGGTGAAAATCTAAGATTACAAATATTGGTGCAGACACATAGGTAAAGTCATTTCTACCTGTGGATTGTTCCAAGGTGCTGTTTTCTATATCAGTTTTGTAGTGGAAATCATACTTAAGAGGTTGGTCCTCATCAACAAACCTGTCACAGGTTACCGAGAATTTCGTCTTCAAAGTCTCTCCTAATAGGTAATATAAAAATGGAATAGTACGTAGTTATTGTTAATATAGTAAAGAATGTGAATGAAAAGTAAAAATAGAAAATTAAGAAAAAATGATCTAATTCATTTGTTTAGAAATTTATAACATAAGACACAAAAAGATCAACACAGTCCTTGGAATAGTACGTATCAACTATTAAAAAACAACTGATGGCAATGAAAAATAACCAGTAGAAAATTAAGAAAAAGTGAGAGATATCTAACTCACTTATTGAAATTTTAGAACATAAGACACAAAAAGATTGGTTCTCTAGTACTCTCCTAATAAACAACAGAAAACTTTGAATAGTACGCAGCTACTACTAACAAAATAGTGAATGGTAATGAAAAGTTACCAGTAGAAAATTACGAAAAAAATTTGCGAGATCTAATTCATTTGTTTAGAAATTTATAACATCAGACACAAAAAGATCAACACAATCCTTGGAATAGTACGTATCTACTATTAAAAACAACTGATAGTAATGAAAAGTAACCAGGAGAAAATTAAGAAAAGTGAGAGAGATCTCACTCACTTATTTGGAATTTTAGAACATAGGCTGCAAAAAGATTGGCTCTCTAGGAAACTCCTAATATGCAACACACAAAACTTGGAATAGTACGTAGCTACTATTAATAAAACAATTGATGGTAATTAAAAATAACCAGTAGAAAATTGAGAAAAATGAGGGAGACATAATTCATTTGTTTAGAATTTATAACATAAGACACAAAATGACTGGTTCTCTAGTACTCTCCTAATATACACACGAAACTTGGAATAGTACATAGCTACTATTAAAAAAATAATTGTTGGTAAATAACGTAACCAGGAGAAAATTAAGAAAAAATGAGAGAGATTGTTTAGAATTTGTTTAGAATTTGTTTCTACTCACTTGTTTAGAATTTTAAAACATAAGGCACAAAGACATTGGCTCTCTAGTACTAAGTCTAAAATAAGCAGTGTAAGTTTTTATTAACCAACACTGATTGATCATCTCTGTAAAGTTTTTATCAGTGATTATCAATGTATTTTAATGGCAAATAAAGATTATTATATATATATAACAATAAATAATAATAAAATAAAATAAAAATAAGTAAGTTATAATAAGTTGATACCACAATTAAGTCGTTAGTGCAAACTTATTTTTTGCACTAGGAGTGTATGTAAATAAAGACGTATTCAGTTTTAGGTAAATTGAACTTGCACCACCATTTTATTTATGTACTCTACTGACTTTCAGTAACTGGACAGATACAAATTTGTGTTTTGATTAGCCATTTGGTCGCCATTTTGGACTAGTTTCTATCGTCTTATTATACACGTATGTTTGTTTTCTGATTTGTGATGACTGGAAAAGAAAAATTCTTTTTTGGACTATTTTGGGGTAGTTAGAAAATGAGAGATAGATATGTAACAGCTGTTAACTATGTGTGGCAGTTCAAAAATTCAATTCAGTTCAATGTGACTAGTGCTGTTTAATCGAGCTTTACACTGAACTGTGTTTACACGAGAATTTTCAAGAAATTCGCTAAAACGTCCCCCAGAAATTGCCTTTTTGAACTATTTAGACGCCCAAAAAGCACAATGGCACAATGAGAGGAAAATGGTCTACAACTGTAAAAATACTGAAAAAGATCCTCACAGAGGCAGAGGGCAGAAGTGTAATTTAACGTTCCAGGTTCTTGAATTACCATATGGAAAGTACAGAATAAACATGCAAAAATTAAACTGGGTCAACGCATTGTTGTTACACCATCAATATAAAATAAATATACTCATTTTAATATTTGCACGGGTATTCTGCACTTTCCCAATGGTAAATCATGGTCTTTACTGTACTTTCATGTAAAATGTAAAATGTAAATGTAAATGTAAATGTAAATGTAAATGTAAATGTAAATGTAAATGTAAATGTAAATGTAAATGTAAATGTAAATGTAAATGTAAATGTAAATGTAAATGTAAATGTAAATGTAAATGTAAATGTAAATGTAAATGTAAATGTAAAATGTAAATGTAAAATGTAAAATGTAAAAAATGTAAAATTTTTTTAAAAAAATTATATAATGTAATACGTGTTATGTCAGTTTTGTAATCTCAAATGTATAAATAGTGTAAATGTAATGAGTGAAATTTATGTAATGTAAAGCATGTTTCTGTTAATTGTGTCATGTTAAATGTATATATAGTTTAAAATATGTCATGTAAAATTTAATGTACTTTTGTAATATTGTTTTGTAATAATATTTTAATATTGTGTTTGTAAATATGTTCATTTATTGTATATAATTAGGCCTTAGTTTTGCACTTTAGGTTTTTTTAGTCTGCACTGGATGCATTTGTCTTGAACAGTGTTGTTATTTTAACATTACGCTGAGGCTTTCTCAATTTTATTATAATGAGTGAGCCATTTTAAGGACAAATAAAGAATTAATATATATATATAGATATTAATACATAGTTTTGTAGCCATTCATATAACTCTGAAGAAGCTATTCTTAAAGATATAAAACACCTTACAGCACCGAAATAATGATGGCAACTATATAAGATTTTAACCAACTAAGGGGGAAAAGGAGCTACCTACCTTCCCTTGGTGTCACTGAACAAGGGGGTTCTTGAGGTGACTGAGGACTTTCGTTGACAGTAAATACATATGAGGCAAGTCCGCTTAAATCTGACGTCGCCCCACCTAAACGAATTTTAAAATTACAGCTAATTAATCAATGAAGACTCTAGGTGTCTCAGTGTAGCACATCATTCAACAAAATTACATATTTACAAAATTACAAATTTACAAATTACAAAATTACCTTTCTTGAACTATAAAATGGTCTTAAACAAGGAGGGATGCTATCTCCCAAATGGTTTCCCTTTTCATCGTGCAGTCCAAGTTTGCTACTTTATGATGTGAACAACCATGTTTTTGTATATCAATCACATAGAGTATAGGTTACCCCATGGATAGCATGATTAACAACTTTTGACAACTATATAATCACTCCTAGAGATTATCCTTTTATATTAACGGCAATTTGAAATACTACATTTTTTATTTTACAATTTAACAACTGACGAACTAAAACAAAAAACAATCAGCCAACACTAGTTATAGTCTTTAACCCTTTCAGTCCCAAATTATTTTTAATAAGAAAAAAATGGCTTGGCACTTTTGTTCAGTACGTCCATCTTGTTTACACATAATAATTATTTTTTTCTGCCTGTGCCCGTGTGCTAAACATAGCCTGTATCCCACGGAATACATTGGGATTCAATGGAAGCATAAAATGTGCTTCATTTTGCAACTGCTGATAATTTTTCAAAGTATTTAAGACATTTAGCATGCATACTATGCTGATCTGTACAAAGTCGTCTCTAAAGTACTGTACCTTACACAGTTTTTTATGCTATGTAGATTTTCTAGTTTGCCATTTTATCACCATTTTTAGTCTATAGTTATTGGCTTAAATCAAAATAACTATTAACAGATCAAATAACTGTCAGTTTTAAAATGTTATTAATTTTAAAGGCAGAAAATATTCTCGCATCCCACGGGATACAATGGGTATGAAAGGGTTAATCATGTAAAATTATACATATGTAAATATAAATGTGAATATATAACTTTCTTTTAATTTGTGTTTTATACATAAATTTAAAGTTTAAAGTATTTTAACTGTGTGTAAAAAATCTTGAATTGTAAACTTTTTCAAGTATTTTTTTATTTACTAACATCGCTTCACCAATGTCTCTAATCATGTATTTACTAACAATCTGACATTGTTGTAAAACATCAGTCCAAAGACTGAACATATGCAATTATTTTATGTATTGTGATTTTATTACTGTACAGTTTGGGTATGTTTTATTACAATAAAGTATTAATATATAATATAATGTAATGTAATGTAATGTAATGTAATGTAATGTAATGTAATGTAATGTAATGTAATGCAATGTAATGCAATGCAATGCAAAATCAATGCAATGCAACGCAACGCAACGCAACACAACACAACATAACATAATATAATTGCTAAAGAATAGCGATGTTTAAAGTCGCGTTCAAGTAATTCAGCAAATTTTACCTCTTACTATAACAGTGTAGTTCCATCCCTCCACCAGTGAGTTTTTCTCTATATAAACAATATCTATTTCTTTGTTTCCGTGTAGCTGTGGACCATCAGTTTGTTCGACTTTCCAGGCATATTCGCTTTTTTCTTCTTCGTCTTTGGTACCACGGTTTCTACAACTGGTGCAGATGGCTTGCAGATAGAGGCGCTGTTGTGCATTCACTTTTATTTTGCAGTTTTTTAGGCACCTAAAAGGCAATAATAAACATCATGGATTCAACACTAGAATGACACTACTGAGTCATGAATTCATTTTTTTTCTAAATGTCTTAGAAAGTTTAATGCTAAAGTAGATTTCTTACAAGTATGTGCTTCTTTGTTATATTGTTACGGAGGCACCTGTGTCGGGTCAGGTGTAGGGCCCTCTACACGCCCTGCTTCCACGTCAACAGCGACTCATCCCTTTCTTGTAGGTCCAGACGTCTTGTTTGGGTCTACACATGGTGTGAGAAGCCAGCTGACCTGGAATGCCAGCATAAAAGCATGTAGAGGTCACTACAGCCTTGATTTCTGACACAGGTGCTCCTCGGGTGTAGTGCTGTTAATAAACTCCGTACAGTGTAGTTTTTGTGCATTTTATTTTATGAGAGTTAAATGACATGCTATAACAGGTATAATGTACTAGTTTACAGACATTAATTTAGCTAATTAACATAACATTTGTAATTAACATTAACATTTGTAATTAAGTATCGGTTACACAACGATTATAAACTGGAACTTCATGATGCACAATATCAAGACCGCCATGCCATCTTGGAGTTCAACCCCCTGGACCGAATTCAGTCCAATATCTTGGTTCTGTGCTGTTGGACAGTATCGCAGGATTGCATACAGATAAAAATCATTTTACAAACAGAAAAGCTGAAAAAATCGATGGACTACGTAGAAAAGGCTGTCCATCGTTGACCATCTTAGATGCTTCTTTTATGCAACATATGACCACCCATAATCTGATGCCATGTTCAGCCTGATTTGCTGCCACATGCCTATGTTGTCTATGTTGTTTAAAAGAAAGTTTACAATTCCCCATCCAATTTAAATAACCTAATCCTAACCCTAACCCTAAATCTAACCATAACAATAACCCTAATCCTAACTATAACCCTAACCCTAATCTTAACCCTAACCCTGACCCTAGCCCTAACCCTAACCCTAAATCTAACCATAACCATGACCCTAATCCTAACCCTAACCATAACAATAATCCTAATCCTGACTATAACCTTAACCCTAATCCTAACCCTATCCCTAAATCTAACCATAACCTTAACCCTAATCCTAACCCTAACCATAACCCTAAATCTAACCATAACCATAACCTTAATCCTAACCCTAACCCTAACTCTAATCCTAACCCAGACCCTAATTCTATCCCTCGTCTGCTTAAGGAACTGGTTTCTTTTGTGTAACGAATTCTATAATTTGGCCAGGAAAATGCCAATTCCTCAAAGAATAAAATTGTTAAAAAGCAAGTTTATTCAGATTTCACGAAATAGTATTTGGATCATCCTTTTGAAAGAATGCCAGGTCCTTCAATGTCGTTATTAGGAAACACTTTCCAATCATTACCTGATCTCAATCGCGGGAATCTTTCCCTTAGTCACGTGCAGTTCTTGCTTTACCCACTGCTGTTGCCTGTCATCCTTATGGATACGGAGAAAAAAAGTTACGTAATGTACAGTTGAGTTCCCAGGTGGTAAACCATTGGATGATTCTGCAATCACAAAGAGGACGAAGCTGACATACGTGAAACTGAAATGAATGTACGTATATATAAAACTTAACTAGTGTAGTCACAGAAAACCCTGTCAACAGAGTTTAATACCACTGAATGCTTTATTTTAACATAATCAGTATGTCCAACAGCTCCCATAAAGTGGATTAACCTGACTGTTCAGAACACAGGTGATGTAAAAACAGTCAGGTGACTAGCAGGTAACAAACAGAAAAACTGGCCAAAACCAAAAGCTTTACATTCCCGTAACAGATGGCGCCTCATGCACGTTAAGTAAGATTAACAAAAAAGCTAAGTCTGCTACAACTAGTTTAACTGCTTTTGCAACTTTCGTTCTAATTGATACCATTAATATAAATAAATAAACTTTATTGTTGCAGTAAAATATGAAGTATTTATTGTTTATTTTATAAATATTTCGACCTTACGCAATTTCCAGAACATGTTGCCATTATTATGTAAGAATATGTAATTTTGGCTACAGTACATATTCTTGAAGAGGACATAATGTTGAAATATTGATCAAATAAACAATAAATACTTTAGATTTTACTGCAACAATTATTAATTTTATATACATTGTATAATTCAGATTACAATTCAGGTACAAAAAAACCGAGACAATTTTTTACGAAAGAGACAAAAACCAAGACTGAATTGCCGAAAAGGGTACTTGCCATTAACGGAAGGAAATGTTAAGTCCATTGCCGATATTTCAAATGATGCTTCTGCAATAAGCAAATATAAATACAATAAAGAATAAGAAAATAATTGTTATGACAGGTATTTTGGCACGCTAAACCAGAAACGGTGCTGCTTAAACCATGTCAGATGCAATCATTATTAACTGACAGAGTTTTTAAAGAGTAAAACGCTATTCTTACTTAAGATTAAAAAATTCGCCTTGAAACTTTGTGTCACCTACATTCTGTACAGAAGTTAATAATTAAGTGCACTAATTAAGTAGTTAACAGCAGCCAAATACATCCAGGTAATAATCAGTGCGCAACAGCCTCTGCCTATGTAAACTGGTTGTAAATTTACAACTGATGATGACAGCAGTAGTCTCTCGAGACGTTTGGCATAATTTTAACTATGTAAGGTAAAAGTTATAATAAAGCTGTTTTGTTTTAACTATAAATGTTTTAGGTGGCTGTAAAAAAAGGATTATGCATTATTTTATCTTGTAAACAAAATCTCCGTCTGTCCTAGTGAAATGACTGTTTCTTTTAGGGCAAACACGAAACTGACCTCATGTGTATATGCCTCAGCCAGTACAACATATCCTAGCACATAATTACCGTTGAAAGTGACTAGGTGAATGACTTAACACAGGTATCTACATGAAGTAAGTCCTGCCATTATGTGCTATGTGCTGTATCATGGCTTGAAAATAGTAACAAGTTAAAGTACAAAAAATGTAGCTTGCAAAAGATGTAAAAAAGTAGTTAGAGTATATTCATACTTTTAAATGGAAGAAGAGCTGTGTAGTTACCATAGCAACCGGTGTCATCGGCATTAGGAAGGTGATTTACGTCTTTTCCATTAACGCAGTACCAGTCATGTCTAAAATAACATATCGAAAATTAGTAAATCTAACCGATACGTTCATTTGTAATATCGCATAGATTCTATCATCAAAATAAAAAAAGGAAAAGCATTATTTTACTGGTCATTTAACAATTATGCAATGGAAACATGAGTAGTAAGCAGCCAAAACTCGACTCTCAAATTCCTCCTGATGACTCCAAAAACCTGTATTTGTATTTGTTTTTTGTCTTCCTTACTCCTTTCATATCATATACCTTGAACAATATTATAAATATACGTATGCAAAATTTCTCTCCATTAATAGAAACTATTTTATGATTATAATTACACTTCTGCAAAAATGAGAATATAATCACCTCTCAAAAACTATAATATGTAAACCTACTCCCATGACCCTCTTTCTCTAAACTGTTTTTTTAGCACCATCCTGTTCTTACTGACCTACATTACTTTTCCTTTTTCACATTTATTACATAATTCTTTTCTCTCTAGTACAAACTTCATTTGCTAACAAATGCCAGGTGCCACTTGCTTGTCGGCCGCTGCTTAGCGATATGCTTCAGTACAACCTAAAGACATGTGCTCGCATCTAGCGTAACCGCTGTGGTTATCGCATTTCTAGGACCAATTTTTACATTGGTTTTCATAAACAATTATGAAATGGAAACATTAGCTGCTTTTGGTATTGGAAATCTATATGGAAATAAGAAAATCCTAAGATACAAATAAAAGATTTGTCATTTCAGTTCACCATTGTGCTTCAAATTTTGGTGAAAGAACAAAAAGGTTTTAAAGATCTGGAACTGGAAATCTTGCATTGGCTTGCTTGGTGGCCTTCGCTTGTTGTTAGCTTTGGCCACCCTGTGGTGATTTTTGGCCTAATCACGTGATCAATTTGATCTGGGTCAGAGGCCTAATGTGAAGCGAAGACGTGTCATGATAAGTTATAAGATATTGTCGTTATCTGTTTACAATTGCTCATGATTTGGGGCTAATAACGTATGTATATCCTCTAATTACTTTATAAAATTTAAATTTACTCTGAGATAACAGCTAGGTATTAATCAATACGACAGTACAGTGTAGAACTCTTAATTATTGTAAAATTGATTTTTGGCTATTATTATTTTTTGTTATTTTTGGCACTAATTTCTTATGTTTAGATGGAATGACATGTTTTGGCAAATACAGAGCAAAGAAAGAGCAAAATTTAATCGAGCTTCGAATTTGGTTTTGAAAGCCCAAACAAGATCACTAGATGATATTCACTTAATTTCATTGTGTTTAGTGGTCGTTCTGGTGTTCCTGCCTAACTGGTGCTATCTTTAGCTTCTTGTGCTGAATGGGTATTAATCCTATTTTGGTCTCTGTGGTTAATTAGCAAGTGATTTGACCTTACAAAATTTCTAAAAGTTTTATTCATCATTTGTGCCTTTTAATTCGATCACCTAAAGATTCTTCACAATGGTGAATTAAAATGTGGACTTTTTTATTTTATTTTTATTATTTGGTTTTTAGCTTTCTCGAATAAGTATAAATAAATAAATAAATAAATTGCAAAAATTATCAAGCAAACAATATAGCAGTTGTAGTAGACCTACGAAATTCCAGTCACATCGTTCTGGTTATCTGGATCATATGAGAGGCTGCCGTCCATTATAATGGTGTCTTTAGTGCCAACAAGTCTAACAGGTCCTCCACGAATTATAGGCACCAGAAGAGAAGATTCAATATAGATCCAACCCTTTATAAAACACAGTCAGTAAATGAACTATTCAAGTAACAATGTTATGGACAAGGATCATCATCATCGTCATCGTCATCATCATCATCATCGTTGTCGTCATCACCATCATCATCATCATCACCACTGTCATCAACATACAAACATACAACAAGTTTGAAATGAACTTAATATGGCACAGATCTTGAAAGATAACCAAATCTTGAAAAATAACCAAAACTGTACCTATTGACTTCATAAACATTTAGTCTAACCATCATTTGGTTATCTTTCAAGATCCGTGGAGTAACTTGACTACTACATTAAGCTGACAAACATACAACAAGTTTGAAATCAACTTAATATGGCACAGATCTTGAAAGATAACCAAAACTGTACCTATTGACTTCATAAACATTTAGTCTAACCAGTAATATACGACTAATGTCCATGTCACAGTGAGGACATTCTCAAATTTCATCGAGGAAAATGCTTTGCAGCATTCCTCATAAAATAGAACACATTGATTTCTAAAGCGCATTTCACAGCGACGCATCGTGTGAAATTTTCCTCGCGCAATTCCTCGTGAACAATTTTGCCTCCAAACAAAAGCTATGCGTCCTCCTCACGAGGAAATTTGCCGTTTTGTAGAAACGCTGCGTGTTCGTTTTTTGTGAGGTTTTCTTGAAACATTCAGATTAAAATTTTACTGCTCAATTACTTCTTCCTTGTTTAACGTACAACAATAACACAATTTGGCATAAAATTATAACTTTTAAATATTTTTATAGTATACAGACGTTTAATGCAACAGCGCAGTTTATATCCGTGAAAAATAAACAATAACGCACGCTTTTAACTTATACATGTAAATTTTTAGATTCTGAAGTGGTTAGTAGGACTTTGTTGTTGTGTTTTGTTTCTCTTGGAAGGCTCGTAGAGAAAACCAGAAAACACTTCATCAAATTAAACTAGTTTATTAAGCGAGAATTCTACAACACAAAAGTATGAAGGAACGCGAAATGATTACACTAAACGTGAAAATCTGGAAAACGTTTGAGTGTATCTGAAAATACAGGTATACAAGAGAATGTGTAAGTGGCGTCCGTGTGAATCAGCGTGTGTCTCTGTCAGCGGCCTGCTTCACCTTATATAGGGTGCCAGGGAACATTCCAGACGTTTCTTTCCAGAACATTCAACAAGGTAAAGCGATTATTCTAATGGAACATTCTACAATGTTCTATCTAATTCTTATAGATGCCAGCGATCTCCACAACAAAAATAAACAGGTCTGACATTGCACTGAAGAACATAATTAATTTTATTTTGCATATTGAAAAATAGGGCAGCTGTAACTTAATTTAGACATGGTCATTCAATTGATGGCAAAACTCATTATTGTAATTATATTATTTTTGTAAATGGGTAAATATTGTAAACTGTTTAACCTCTGCTGTTTTTTACAATTTCAATGTGACGAATTATATCCAAGTGTTGCGATAAGAGGATTCCAGCGAGACTTAAAGGTAAAGTTCACAAAGCAGTGGTCAGACCCGCCCTAATCTATGGGCTGGAAGCAGCACCTCTAAAGAAGACCGAAGAGAAGAAAATGGATGTGGCTGAGATGAGGATTTTGAGATGGATGGTGGGAATAACAAGAAGGGATAAAATCAGGAATAGTAATATTAGAGGAACAGTGAAAGTAGTGGAAGCCTCGAAAAAGATACAAGAGGCAAGATTGCGATGGTATGGGCACCTGAGAAGAAGAGTCGGGGAAGATCACGTGGGAAGGGAGGTCATGAAAATGGAAGTGCTGGGAAATAGAAGAAGAGGACGACCCAAGCTGAGATGGTTTGAATGTATTAACGGAGACCTTAGAGAGAAGAACATCGTATTGTATATTTTACTGTTACGGAGGCACCTGTGTCGGGTCAGCAGCGACTCACCCCTTTCTTGTAGGTCCAGACGACTTGTTTGGGCCTACACGTGGTGTGAGAAGCCAGCTGACCTGGAATGCCAGGATAAAAACGTGTAGAAGTCACTACAGCCTTGATTTCTGACACAGGTGCTCCTCGGGTGTAGTGCTGTTAATAAACTCCGTACAGTGTAGTTTTTGTGTATTTTATTTTATGAGAGTTAAATGACATGCTATAACAGGTATATGCTACTAGTTTATAGACATTAACTTAGTTAATTAGCATAACATTTGTAATTAAAATTAACATTTGTAGTTAAATAATCAGTTACACAACGATACTAAAATGGAACTTCATGATGCGCAATATCAAGACCGCCATGCCATCTTGGAGTTCGACCCCCCTGAGTCGAATTCAGTTCAATATTATGTTGCGCGTCAATAAACTACTACATGATTCTATAAAATATCAAATTAAAAAGTTAGAGGATCAGACTCAGTTTCTGACTGAAATTAGTACTAAACACAGAGACAAGGTTTTCTACCGTCGCTTATTTAACAGACAGCATTAGCACTAATAGCTACTTACCCAGTAACAACAATACAGGTGAGGACGCATCACACAAATAACGAATAACATATGGGGTATATGTCCTGGAGTTGGCAGCCGTTATTATCGAACTCGAGACTGCGTGGTTGCAGTCCGAAATTTAGACCAATCAGCAATGCAATCCACTGCCTTAATAAGCGCTTGCCACTTACTTACCTACCTACCTACCTACCTACCTACCTACCTACCTACCTACCTACCTACCTACTTACCTACTTACTTACTTACTTACTTACTTACTTACTTACTTACTTACTTACTTACTTACTTACTTACTTACTTACTTACTTACTTACTTACTTACTTACTTACTTACTTACTTACTTACCTACTTACTTACCTACTTACTTACCTACTTACTTACTTACCTACTTACTTACCTACTTACTTACTTACTTACTTACTTACTTACTTACCTACTTACTTACCTACTTACTTACCTACTTACTTATCTACTTACGTACCTACTTACTTACTTACCTACTTACGTATTTACTTACCTACTTACCTACCTACCTACCTACCTACCTACCTACCTACCTACCTACCTACCTACCTACCTACCTACCTATCTACTTACTTACTTACTGATCGTGACAAAGTGATTATGATAAAGTCAAATAAAAATAAATAACAGTAATAAAGCTGTGTAAAACGATCGTACGAGACAAAGCTGAGATTTTTTTGAATTCACGGAGCATTATTTTTTAATTATGTTATTGATAAATTGCTCGGTCTTAAGTTCGATGATTTTTCATAGCTGTGCTTAGTCTCAGAAGTAGGCTGTTTTGGTTATCTTTCAAGATTTGGTTATCTTTCAAGATCTGTGCCATATTAAGTTGATTTCAAACTTGTTGTATGTTTGTCAGCTTAATGTAGTAGTCAAGTTACTCCACGGATCTTGAAAGATAACCAAATTATGGTTAAAGTAAATGTTTATGAAGTCAATAGGTACAGTTTTGGTTATCTTTCAAGATTTGGTTATCTTTCAAGATCTGTGCCATATTAAGTTGATTTCAAACTTGTTGTATGTTTGTCAGCTTAATGTAGTAGTCAAGTTACTCCACGGATCTTGAAAGATAACCAAATGATGGTTAGACTAAATGTTTATGAAGTCAATAGGTACAGTTTTGGTTATCTTTCAAGATTTGGTTATCTTTCAAGATCTGTGCCATATTAAGTTCATTTCAAACTTGTTGTATGTTTGTATGTTGATGACAGTGGTGATGATGATGATGATGGTGATGACGACAACGATGATGATGATGATGACGATGACGATGACGATGATGATGATCCTTGTCCATAACATTGTTACTTGAATAGTTCATTTACTGACTGTGTTTTATAAAGGGTTGGATCTATATTGAATCTTCTCTTCTGGTGCCTATAATTCGTGGAGGACCTGTTAGACTTGTTGGAACTAAAGACACCATTATAATGGACGGCAGCCTCTCATATGATCCAGATAACCAGAACGATGTGACTGGAATTTCGTAGGTCTACTACAACTGCTATATTGTTTGCTTGATAATTTTTGCAATTTATTTATTTATTTATTTTTACTTATTCGAGAAAGCTAAAAACCAAATAATAAAAATAAAATAAAAAAGTCCACATTTTAATTCACCATTGTGAAGAATCTTTAGGTGATCGAATTAAAAGGCACAAATGATGAATAAAACTTTTAGAAATTTGTAAGGTCAAATCACTCGCTAATTAACCACAGAGACCAAAATAGGATTAATACCCATTCAGCACAAGAAGCTAAAGATAGCACCAGTTAGACAGGAACACCAGAACGACCACTAAACTCAATGAAATTAAGTGAATATCATCTAGTGATCTTGTTTGGGCTTTCAAAACCAAATTCGAAGCTCGATTAAATTTTGCTCTTTCTTTGCTCTGTATTTGCCAAAACATGTCGTTCCATCTAAACATAAGAAATTAGTGCCAAAAATAACAAAAAATAATAATAGCCAAAAATCAATTTTACAATAATTAAGAGTTCTACACTGTACTGTTGTATTAATTAATACCTAGCTGTTATCTCAGAGTAAATTTAAATTTTATAAAGTAATTAGAGGATATACATACGTTTTTAGCCCCAAATCATGAGCAATTGTAGACATATAACGACAATATCTTATAACTTATCATGACACGTCTTCACTTCACACTAGGCCTCTGACCCAGATCAAGTTGATCACGTGATTAGGCCAAAAATCACCACAGGGTGGCCAAAGATAACAACAAGCGAAGGTCGCCAAGCACGCCAATGCAAGATTTCCAGTTCAGATCTTTAAAACCTTTTTGTTCTTTCACCAAAATTTGAAGCACAATGGTGAACTGAAATGACAAATCTTTTATTTGTATCTTAGGATTTTCTTATTTCCATATAGATTTTCAATACCAAAAGCAGCTAATGTTTCCATTTCATAATTGTTTATGAAAACCAATGTAAAAATTGGTCCTAGAAATGCGATAACCACAGAGGCTATGCTAGATGCGAGCACATGTCTTTAGGTTGTACTGAAGCATATCGCTAAGCAGCGGCCGACAAGCAAGTGGCACCTGGCATTTGTTAGTATATGTAGTTTGTACTAGAGAGAAAAGAATTATGTAATAAATGTGAAAAAGGAAAAGTAAGGTAGGTCAGTAAGAATAGGATAGCGCTAAACACAGTTTGGAGAAAGAAGGTCATGGGAGTAGGTTTACATATTATAGTTATAGTTTTATGAGAGGTGATTATATTCTCATTTTTGTAGGAGTGTAATTATAATCATAAAATAGTTTCTATTAATGGAGAGAAATTTTGCATACGTATATTTATAATATTGTTCAAGGTATATGATATGAAAGGAGTAAGGAAGACAAAAAACAAATACAAATACAGGTTTTTGGAGTCATCAGGAGGAATTTGAGAGTCGAGTTTTGGCTGCTTACTACTCATGTTTCCATTTCATAATTCTTAAATGACCAGTAAAATAATGCTTTTCCTTTTTTTATTTTGATGATAGAATCTATGCGATATTACAAATGAACGTATCGGTTAGATTTACTAATTTTCGATATGTTATTTTAGACATGACTGGTACTGCGTTAATGGAAAAGACGTAAATCACCTTCCTAATGCCGATGACACCGGTTGCTATGGTAACTACACAGCTCTTCTTCCATTTAAAAGTATGAATATACTCTAACTACTTTTTTACATCTTTTTCAAGCTACATTTTTTGTTCTTTAACTTGTTACTATTTTCAAGCCATGATACAGCACATAGCACATAATGGCAGGACTTACTTCATGTAGATACCTGTGTTAAGTCATTCACCTAGTCACTTTCAACGGTAATTATGTGCTAGGATATGTTGTACTGGCTGAGGCATATACACATGAGGTCAGTTTCGTGTTTGCCCTAAAAGAAACAATCATTTCACTAGGACAGACGGAGATTTTGTTTACAAGATAAAATAATGCATAATCCTTTTTTTACAGCCACCTAAAACATTTATAGTTAAAACAAAACAGCTTTATTATAACTTTTACCTTACATAGTTAAAATTATGCCAAACGTCTCGAGAGACTACTGCTGTCATCATCAGTTGTAAATTTACAACCAGTTTACATAGGCAGAGGCTGTTGCGCACTGATTATTACCTGGATGTATTTGGCTGCTGTTAACTACTTAATTAGTGCACTTAATTATTAACTTCTGTACAGAATGTAGGTGACACAAAGTTTCAAGGCGAATTTTTTAATCTTAAGTAAGAATAGCGTTTTACTCTTTAAAAACTCTGTCAGTTAATAATGATTGCATCTGACATGATTTAAGCAGCACCGTTTCTGGTTTAGCGTGCCAAAATACCTGTCATAACAATTCTTTTCTTATTCTTTATTGTATTTATATTTGCTTATTGCAGAAGCATCATTTGAAATATCGGCAATGGACTTAACATTTCCTTCCGTTAATGGCAAGTACCCTTTTCGGCAATTCAGTCTTGGTTTTTGTCTCTTTCGTAAAAAATTGTCTCGGTTTTTTTGTACCTGAATTGTAATCTGAATTATACAATGTATATAAAATTAATAATTGTTGCAGTAAAATCTAAAGTATTTATTGTTTATTTGATCAATATTTCAACATTATGTCCTCTTCAAGAATATGTACTGTAGCCAAAATTACATATTCTTACATAATAATGGCAACATGTTCTGGAAATTGCATAAGGTCGAAATATTTATAAAATAAACAATAAATACTTTAGATTTTACTGCAACAATAAAGTTTATTTATTTATATCAATGGTATAAATTAGAACGAAAGTTGCAAAAGCATATAAACTAGTTGTAGCAGACTTGGCTTTTTTTGTTAATCTTACTTAACGTGCATGAGGCGCCATCTGTTACGGGAATGTAAAGCTTTTTTTTGGCCAGTTTTTCTGCTAGTCACCTGTCTGTTTTTAAATCACCTGTGCTCTGAACAGTCAGGTTAATCCACTTTATGGGATCTGTTGGACATTTATGTTATGTTGGACATACTGATTATGTCACAATGAAGCATTCAGTGGTATTAAACTCTGTTGACAGGGTTTTCTGTGACTACACTAGTTAAGTTTTATAATATACGTACATTCATTTCAGTTTCACGTATGTCAGCTTCGTCTTCTTTGTGATTGCAGAATCATCCAATGGTTTACCACCTGGGAACTCAACTGTACATTACGTAACTTTTTTTCTCCGTATCCATAAGGATGACAGGCAACAGCAGTGGGTAAAGCAAGAACTGCACGTGACTAAGGGAAAGATTCCCGCGATTGAGATCAGGTAATGATTGGAAAGTGTTTCCTAATAACGACATTGAAGGACCTGGCATTCTTTCAAAACGATGATCCAAATACTATTTCGTGAAATCTGAATAAACTTGCTTTTTAACAATTTTATTCTTTGAGGAATTGGCATTTTCCTGGACCAAACTATAAAATTCTTTACACAAAAGAAACCAGTTCCTTAAGCAGACGAGGGATAGAATTAGGGTCTGGGTTAGGATTAGAGTTAGGGTTAGGGTTTTTGTTACGGCTAAGGTTAGGATGAGGGTTATGGTTAAAAGTAGATTTAGTGTTAGGGTTAGGGTTTAGGATTAGGGTTAGGGTTATAGTTAGGATTAGGCTTATTGTTATGGTTAAGGTTATGATTATGGTTGTAGTTCTGGTTAGATTTAGGGTTAGGGTTAGGGTTAGGGTTTAGGATTAGGGTTAGGGTTATAGTTAGGATTAGGCTTTTTGTTACGGTTAAGGTTAGGATGAGGGTTATGGTTAAAAGTAGATTTAGTGTTAGGTTTAGGGTTTAGGATTAGGGTTAGGGTTATAGTTAGGATTAGGCTTATTGTTATGGTTAAGGTTAGGATTAGGGTCATGGTTATGGTTAGATTTAGGGTTAGGGTTAGGGTTAGGAATAGGGTTAAGGTTATAGTTAGTTTCAGGATTATTGTTATGGTTAGGGTTAGGATTAGGTTATTTAAATTGGATGGGGAATTGTATACTTTCTTTTAAACAACATAGATACTTGGCATGTGGCAACAAATCATGCTGAACATAGCATCAGATTATGAGTGGTCATATGATGCATAACAGAAGCATCTAAGATGGTCAACGATGGTCAGTCTTTTCACGTAATCCATCGATTTTTTCAGCTTTTCTGTTTGTAAAATGATTTTTATCTGTACGCAATCCTGCGATGCTGTCCAACAGCGCAGAACCAAAACACAGAACCAAGATAAGAAGCACATACTTGTAACCAAATAACACATCATCATACGCCCGTCACGTCTATTGTAGACATTGGGCTATCAGAATTCTAAAATAAAAGAAATCTGCCGTCAGACAGGTAAACGCAGCAGTAATCCAGCAAAAAAACTAGACACTGCTACGCCAGTGGCTTGTCAGCACCACTTCCGGTAACCAAGTAATAAGAAATCTACTTTAGCACTAAGCTTTCTGAGACATTTAGAAAAAATGAATTCATGACTCAGCAGTGTCATTCTAGTGTTGAATCCATGATGTGTATTATTGTGGAAATTGTAATTGTATGTTTTTAGGTGCTGCCATCTATGAACTAATCCTTTTACATTTTTACTAGCTAAACTCACCCCTAGTATAATTGTACGGTCCAGTAAATCCATATTCACTGGATCTCCCCCTATTTTACAGTAATTGTTTTTGTGAAGCCAAGTTTGCATAATCACCTATACCTATATATACTGACTGGATTTACTTTCTAGTCACTGTCTAACTGTCTCACTCTCAGTGCAGTGCAGCAGTCGTGTTACTGCCTAAACTCTCAGTGTTCAGTGCAGGACACTCTTGTTCTCAGTGTTCAGTGTAGCAGTCATTCTACATATGTGTATGTAGTCTAATAAAAGCTTTTCAGTAAAAGTGCATTTGTGCAAATATGTAGTACAGTGCTTTATTCTTTTTCTACAAAGTGATTCATCTACAACCTCAAACATGACTTTCACAATTATTGCCTTTTAGGTGCCTAAAAAACTGCAAAATAAAAGTGAATGCACAACAGCGCCTCTATCTGCAAGCCATCTGCACCAGTTGTAGAAACCGTGGTACCAAAGACGAAGAAGAAAAAAGCGAATATGCCTGGAAAGTCGAACAAACTGATGGTCCACAGCTACACGGAAACAAAGAAACAGATATTGTTTATATAGAGAAAAACTCACTGGTGGAGGGATGGAACTACACTGTTATAGTAAGAGGTAAACCTTGCTGAATTACTTGAATTCAGCAAAGTTTACCTGTAATTATATTATGTTACGTTGTGTTGTGTTGCGTTGCGTTGCGTTGCGTTGCGTTGCGTTGCGTTGCGTTGCATTGCATTGCATTGCATTGCATTGCATTGCATTGCATTGCATTGCATTGCATTGCATTGCATTATATTACATTACATTACATTACATTAATATATATATATATATTAATACTTTATTGTAATAAAACATACCCAAACTGTACAGTAATAAAATCACAATACATAAAATAATTGCATATGTTCAGTCTTTGGACTGATGTTTTACAACAATGTCAGATTGTTAGTAAAAACATGATTAGAGACATTGGTGAAGCGATGTTAGTAAATAAAAAATACTTGAAAAAAGTTTACAATTCAAGATTTTTTATACTCAGTTAAAATACTTTAAGTTTATGTATGAAACACAAATTAAAAAGAAAGTTATGTATTCACATTTATATTTACATATGAATAATTTTACATGTTAAAGACTATAACTAGTGTTGGCTGATTGTTTTTTGTTTTAGTTCGTCAGTTGTTAAATTGTAAAATAAAAAATGTAGTATTTCAAATTGCCGTTAATATAAAAGGATAATCTCTAGGAGTGATTATATAGTTGTCAAAAGTTGTTAATCATGCTATCCATGGGGTAACCTATACTCTATGTGATTGATATACAAAAACATGGTTGTTCGCATCATAAAGTAACCAACTTGGACTGCACGATGAAAAGGGAAACCATTTGGGAGATAGCATCCCTCCTTGTTTAAGACCATTTTATAGTTCAAGAAATGTAATTTTGTAATTTGTAAATTTGTAATTTTGTAAATATGTAATTTTGTTGAATGATGCGCTACACTGAGACACCTAGAGTCTTCATTGATTAATTAGCTGTAATTTTAAAATTCGTTTAGGTGGGGCGACGTCAGATTTAAGCGGACTTGCCTCATATGTATTTACTGTCAACGAAAGTCCTCAGTCACCTCAAGAACCCCCTTGTTCAGTGACACCAAGGGAAGGTAGGTAGCTCCTTTTCCCCCTTAGTTGGTTAAAATCTTATATAGTTGCCATCATTATTTCGGTGCTGTAAGGTGTTTTATATCTTTAAGAATAGCTTCTTCAGAGTTATATGAATGGCTACAAAACTATGTATTAATATCTATATATATATATTAATTCTTTATTTGTCCTTAAAATGGCTCACTCATTATAATAAAATTGAGAAAGCCTCAGCGTAATGTTAAAATAACAACACTGTTCAAGACAAATGCATCCAGTGCAGACTAAAAAAACCTAAAGTGCAAAACTAAGGCCTAATTATATACAATAAATGAACATATTTACAAACACAATATTAAAATATTATTACAAAACAATATTACAAAAGTACATTAAATTTTACATGACATATTTTAAACTATATATACATTTAACATGACACAATTAACAGAAACATGCTTTACATTACATAAATTTCACTCATTACATTTACACTATTTATACATTTGAGATTACAAAACTGACATAACACGTATTACATTATATAATTTTTTTAAAAAAATTTTACATTTTTTACATTTTACATTTTACATTTACATTTTACATTTACATTTACATTTACATTTACATTTACATTTACATTTACATTTACATTTACATTTACATTTACATTTACATTTACATTTACATTTACATTTACATTTACATTTACATTTACATTTACATTTACATTTACATTTACATTTACATTTTACATTTTACATGAAAGTACAGTAAAGACCATGATTTACCATTGGGAAAGTGCAGAATACCCGTGCAAATATTAAAATGAGTATATTTATTTTATATTGATGGTGTAACAACAATGCGTTGACCCAGTTTAATTTTTGCATGTTTATTCTGTACTTTCCATATGGTAATTCAAGAACCTGGAACGTTAAATTACACTTCTGCCCTCTGCCTCTGTGAGGATCTTTTTCAGTATTTTTACAGTTGTAGACCATTTTCCTCTCATTGTGCCATTGTGCTTTTTGGGCGTCTAAATAGTTCAAAAAGGCAATTTCTGGGGGACGTTTTAGCGAATTTCTTGAAAATTCTCGTGTAAACACAGTTCAGTGTAAAGCTCGATTAAACAGCACTAGTCACATTGAACTGAATTGAATTTTTGAACTGCCACACACAGTTATCAGCTGCTGACACATATATCGGTCTATCTCTCATTTTCTAACTACCCCAAAATAGTCCAAAAAAGAATTTTTCTTTTCCAGTCATCACAAATCAGAAAATAAACATACGCGTATAATAAGACGATAGAAACTAGTCCAAAATGGCGACCAAATGGCTAATCAAAACACAAATTTGTATCTGTCCAGTTACTGAAAGTCAGTAGAGTACATAAATAAAATGGTGGTGCAAGTTCAATTTACCTAAAACTGAATACGTCTTTATTTACATACACTCCTAGTGCAAAAAATAAGTTTGCACTAACGACTTAATTGTGGTATCAACTTATTATAACTTACTTATTTTTATTTTATTTTATTATTATTTATTGTTATATATATATAATAATCTTTATTTGCCATTAAAATACATTGATAATCACTGATAAAAACTTTACAGAGATGATCAATCAGTGTTGGTTAATAAAAACTTACACTGCTTATTTTAGACTTAGTACTAGAGAGCCAATGTCTTTGTGCCTTATGTTTTAAAATTCTAAACAAGTGAGTAGAAACAAATTCTAAACAAATTCTAAACAATCTCTCTCATTTTTTCTTAATTTTCTCCTGGTTACGTTATTTACCAACAATTATTTTTTTAATAGTAGCTATGTACTATTCCAAGTTTCGTGTGTATATTAGGAGAGTACTAGAGAACCAGTCATTTTGTGTCTTATGTTATAAATTCTAAACAAATGAATTATGTCTCCCTCATTTTTCTCAATTTTCTACTGGTTATTTTTAATTACCATCAATTGTTTTATTAATAGTAGCTACGTACTATTCCAAGTTTTGTGTGTTGCATATTAGGAGTTTCCTAGAGAGCCAATCTTTTTGCAGCCTATGTTCTAAAATTCCAAATAAGTGAGTGAGATCTCTCTCACTTTTCTTAATTTTCTCCTGGTTACTTTTCATTACTATCAGTTGTTTTTAATAGTAGATACGTACTATTCCAAGGATTGTGTTGATCTTTTTGTGTCTGATGTTATAAATTTCTAAACAAATGAATTAGATCTCGCAAATTTTTTTCGTAATTTTCTACTGGTAACTTTTCATTACCATTCACTATTTTGTTAGTAGTAGCTGCGTACTATTCAAAGTTTTCTGTTGTTTATTAGGAGAGTACTAGAGAACCAATCTTTTTGTGTCTTATGTTCTAAAATTTCAATAAGTGAGTTAGATATCTCTCACTTTTTCTTAATTTTCTACTGGTTATTTTTCATTGCCATCAGTTGTTTTTTAATAGTTGATACGTACTATTCCAAGGACTGTGTTGATCTTTTTGTGTCTTATGTTATAAATTTCTAAACAAATGAATTAGATCATTTTTTCTTAATTTTCTATTTTTACTTTTCATTCACATTCTTTACTATATTAACAATAACTACGTACTATTCCATTTTTATATTACCTATTAGGAGAGACTTTGAAGACGAAATTCTCGGTAACCTGTGACAGGTTTGTTGATGAGGACCAACCTCTTAAGTATGATTTCCACTACAAAACTGATATAGAAAACAGCACCTTGGAACAATCCACAGGTAGAAATGACTTTACCTATGTGTCTGCACCAATATTTGTAATCTTAGATTTTCACCATACAAGTGATATTAGTTACGGGGATGTAAGTGGGTTAAAGGCAAAATTCATCCTGGTTTTATCGTAAATTTTAGCAAAAGTTTTTGTACACCTGTGACTAAAATTTGACATTTTTAACACTTTCCTAATAGTATAATCTACATAATCCCAGTGAATGAATTCTGTTATTATGAACCTTAATTATTATAAATAATTGCTAAAATGTTTTATAAGCAAGTTATTGGTACATGTATTAAGAGCATAATTATAGTTGACTGTGTGTACTCTTGTATACAGTGCAGAATTATCAGCCTGCAAATAGAGGCCCTGCATGTATGTATGTGTGTGTGTGTGTGTGTGCGCGCGTAGGTGCATGCGTGCGTGCGTGCGTGTGTGTGTGTGTGTGTGTGTGTGTATGTGTGTGTGTGTGTGTGTGTGTGCGTGCGTGCGTGCGTGCATGTGTGTGTATGCTCGATATGTGTGTATGCGCATGTCCATGTACATATGTATGTGCATGTGTATGACTCTATACGTTACAAATGTTACAGGTATCTTACTGGGCAGCAAAACAAGTCCAGTTTTTCCGGAAATCTTTCTTCCCGCGGGAAAAGCCGAGAATAATTACGAGGCACAAATTTTGTTGTTTGTGACAGACATTTATGGATCAGCAACCCATAATTTATTTAACATTACGGTGAGCATATGTTTTATTTTACTAATAACTATCCAAAACTGGTAGGTTGACGCCCTAAGCAAAAGTATTTTACCCCACCCTCCTCAATGGTCAACCTCTTTCCCCACGCCCCAATGTTGAATTTTTGTTGTATAAAATTATACTAATGTAGTATATATATATATATATATATATATATATATATATATATATATATGTATATATATATATATATATATATACATATAAAATGGCACCTGTATTAGGCTCATACATGTAGTAATTGAATGCAGTTAATTACCTATTAACAGTCTTCAAAATGCTGACTATTTGGAACATCCATTGTCTTTGAGTTTGATACATTTCGTGGCTGTTCCAGGCATTGCCGTCATCCGTCGTTCTATAGTGTTATTGATTATACATGTAACTTATATATATATATATATAATATATATATACATATATACACTTGAACCACCATACTTATATACCTGTATACCCATACCCTATACCTGTCGACATAATAGCATACATTCTGTTCTGGAATTTGCATAAAGGACATACAATTGAAGGTTTCACAGTTAATTATATCAATGAAATGTTGTATTCGCTACTAACAACATAATGTGTATAAAAAAGTAAATTTTGTCGACAGGTGTAGGGTATAGGAATACATGTATATACGTATGGTGGTTCACGTGTGCTCTAATACGGTTTTTGCCTAGAATACTTATACAAGTATTGTTATTTAAGACACACAGTGAACGAAGAGCTGGATTAACAGATAAATTTATGTTACAATACAGCTTTAGAATTCGCTTATGGAAGAGTATATCAAGAGGATATTATGCTGATTGAATTTAACATTGAATATATCACTGCTTGACTTTTAAATTGGATTGATGACGTCATTGTTCTCTATATGACTTACCGGTTTTTTATCTTTAGTTTCCTATATTCCGTCATGAAGACTTCGATCAGCATATTTTAATATACCTCTAAATTAAACATACACCATCGTCGTTTCTTCTCCTCTTTTCCTTCTTCCTATCGCTAATCTTACTATTTTTCCATTCCATCATGTCTACTAACCCTAACCATTCTTTCATTCACTCATTTGTGCCATCCTAACAAGCCAAGCTTTCAAGGTGTCATACAGCAACTCTTTTATTTGGTTAATTTGATTTCATCAACGTTTTTTTTACCTATACTGTTTC
>JAQGDQ010001102.1:0-62628 GCA_030141605.1 Tubiluchus corallicola
TACCACCAAGTATAAGTAGTAAACGAATTATGGTTAAAATGTAAGCCGGTTCAGAACATGAGTATATAGTGCTTTCAAATTTAGATGAAATCTGTAATTTTCCCAATTTTTTTAGAGCTACGTATTTTAGATTGACATGACGCATTTGCCTTTTTAGGAAGTACACAGAGTTAAAAATATTTTTTACAAGTGGTTGAACGTCATAATTAAAGTTAAAATGATTAAAATCAGGCCAATTTTTAAGTTTAAAAATATGATAATTCTTAATTATTACAGGTAAGTTGGTATTGCCATTGTACAGCTGTAAGATGCATATCGAAGCAATAAATAAAATTTTATGGGAATTACATTTAGCTTTTACACATATGAAAATTTTTGAAATATAAATTAAGATCTGTATTACAGTACTTATTAAGTCAAGAGTATAAAGCACAAAATCAGGATTAAGACAACATGGGTCCACTAGTAAAATATATGAAGGTATTACGCTTAAATTTATCAGCACCATAATTAATTTACTATTGTGTGACTTAGAAAGAGTAACGTAAATTATGAGAGTTAGACTGATTGCCAATAGGCTAATGTTAACGATAGGCCTATAACATGCACACATTTCATCATTAGTGGGTACATTATATGAAGTACAGGCGGCACTAAATAGTAGCATAAATAGCAAAAACGTTATTTTTAAACTGAACATAAAACGTCAATACCAATGAAATTCAATCGGGAAACTCGAAATAAATTTGTTTGCTACAACGGGAGCTTCTTAGATACAATTTTAATTACAGGAAACTGTTTAAGAACTTTTTACAGCGTTGCTAATGAGCTCATTCAATTGTTCTTTCTTTTCAGCGTCACAATTTGATGCAGGCGAGCCAGTGGTTGGGGTGCTAATCTGTTTTGGTTGTTTGTGTAGTACCTGTGCGTATGTGCTACCTGTGCGTATGTGCTAATGTGTTGTTTATTATTCACGAGTAGGTCTTGATCAGTGGTTTTGTTGTTTGTTGTAGTGTAACAATCCTGATCAGGTACCGGCGTTGGCAGCAAAGCCGGTCTTCTCAATGTTTGCTGTAGTATAAAATGATCATTCATTTCCTTGCTTTGTGTGATTGACGCTGTTTGTCCTATAATGGGCTTTACTGGCCTACTATTATACCGTTT
This sequence comes from Tubiluchus corallicola, assembly GCA_030141605.1. Lineage (NCBI taxonomy): Eukaryota > Metazoa > Priapulida > Priapulimorpha > Priapulimorphida > Tubiluchidae > Tubiluchus > Tubiluchus corallicola. The sequence goes on from JAQGDQ010001102.1 coordinate 1,165, forward strand.
AGGCGCAATCCACCTTTTATTGTCACTGGTCAAGCAGTGAGAAATTACCTGGGTTAATTTATCAACACAATAGCACATACGCACAGGTACTACACAAACAACCAAAACAGATTAGCACCTCAACCACTGGCTCGCCTGCATCAAATTGTGACGCTGAAAAAAAAGAACAATTGAATGAGCTCATTAGCAACGCTGTGAAAAAGTTCTCAAACAGTTTTCTGTAATTAAAATTGTATCTAAGAAGCTCCCGTTGTAGCAAACAAATTTATTTCGAGTTTCCCGATTGAATTTTATTGGTATTGACGTTTTTATGTTCAGTTTAAAAATAACGTTTTTGCTATTTATGCTACTATTTAGTGCCGCCTGTACTTCATATAATGTACCCACTAATGATGAAATGTGTGCATGTTATAGGCCTATCGTCCACATTAGCCTGTTGGCAATCAGTCTAACTAGCATAATTTACGTTACTCTTTCTAAGTCACACAATAGTAAATTAATTATGGTGCTGATAAATTTAAGCGTAATACCTTCATATATTTTACTAGTGGACCCATGTTGCCTTAATCCTGATTTTGTGCTTTATACTCTTGACTTAATAAGTACTGTAATACAGATCTTAATTTATATTTCAAAAATTTTCATATGTGTAAAAGCTAAATGTAATTCCCATAAAATTTTATTTATTGCTTCGATATGCATCTTACAGCTGTACAATGGCAACACCAACTTACCTGTAATAATTAAGAATTATCATATTTTTAAACTTAAAAATTGGCCTGATTTTAATAATTTTAACTTTAATTATGACGTTCAACCACTTGTAAAAAATATTTTTAACTCTGTGTACTTCCTGAAAAGGCAAATGTGTCATGTCAATCTAAAATACGTAGCTCTAAAAAAATTGGAAAAATTACAGATTTCATCTAAATTTGAAAGCACTCTATACTCATGTTCTGAACTGGCATACATTTTAACCATAATTCGTTTACTACTTATACTTGGTGGTATCGAAACTAACCCTGGACCCATTTTGCCAAATAATAATAATAATAATGACAATAACAATAACACCAACAATAATAATACCAGTGATGAGCTAAAAAAATTCATGATTACTTATAAAAAGAACATCAAATTTCTAAATATAAATATTCAAAGTCTCATCAAAAAACACTGGCTGCTGAAAGATACAATTCATGCCACCGAAAAATCTGATTGTAGGCATAACAGAAACTTGGCTACATAAACAAAGACTTAGCAACACTATAGAATTACCTAATCACACATTAACAAGAAGAGATAGATGTAAAAATAAGAAAGGTGGAGGGGTTGCGATGTATATACCTTCACACCTGAGACCACAAGAAATGAAAGGCATCAGAACTGGCAAGATTGAATCTGTTTGGTGCAGCATTGAGAACTATGTAATAGGAACCATATATAGACCACCCAATCTCAAACACAAAACATTTTTCAAATACTTTAGTGAAGAACTAGAATGCAGTGTTTTCGAAAATAAAAAAGTTCTTATAATGGGCGATTTCAACCTTGATATTTTAGCTACAAACACACTGGCATACAAAACATACACAGAGCTCTTAAAACAATATAATGTCCACATACTTAACAACAATAAACCTACTCGAATTTCTAAAACATCAGCCACAGTAATCGACCATTTCATTTCGAATAGTAACAATAATTTCGTAGCATATGATACTTTCCCGTGTGATTATTCAGATCATCATTTCACAATATTAGTAGATAAAATGACCCCACAGCATAACAATAACCAAAATTCAGTCTGGCACTTAATGAGAGACTACGCCCAATACAACAGACATTCATACTTAATCGACTTAGCAAAAATGAACTGGACCTCCATATATATGACTGATAAAATAGATACACAAGTTAATATTCTGATATATAATGTCGAATATTGCGTTAATGTACATGCACCATATAAAAACGTAAAGCAAATCCCACAACAAAGCAAACTCAATAACAAAAGTACCTGGACAACACCTGAACTTGACAAACTAAGAATAGCGAAAAACAAAATGTATAATATATGGGAGAAGAACAAAACTAAAAACAATCATAACAATTATAAAAAAAAGAGAAATCAATTTAATAATCTTAATAAATGCTTGAAAAATAAACATATACAACAACAATGTAAAAACGCAACAAATACTAAAGAAAAATGGAAAATTATTAACAATGTAATAAATAAATGCCGTATCAAACTAACGCGTGTTGACGAAATTAAGATCAACAACACTGTTACTACAAAACCCAAAGATATTGCCAACGCGCTAAATGCAATATTCCTGAATCTTGGAAATTTTAAGGGAGTGGCTTCCCATATTAGCAATAATATAATTAATAAATTAAAAAACAAATCGTCTAACACAGTATTCTCATTCAAAAGCGTCACAGTAGGAGAAATTAATGACATATTAAATAACCCAAGTTCCAACAAAGGGAGTGGACCATCAGATATTCCTATCAAAATTCTAAAAGATAGTGCATCTGTAATTGCTAATCAGATAATTATGAGAGGCGAATTTCCAACGGTATGTAAAATGGCAAACGTGACTCCAATCCATAAAAAAGATCCAAAATGTGATCCCATGAATTAGCGCCCAATTTCCGTAATCCATTGTTTTGGCAAAATTTGGGAAAGGATAATTTACGATCAGATAAATTCATATGTAAATAAACATGAACTTTTATCAAAACATCAGTTTGGCTTCTGTAAACACCATTCAATCATTGACGCCCTAATACACACAACAGAAAATTGGAGACATAGTTTAGACAACAAGCAATACATTTTAGCAGCATTTTTGGATTTAAGTAAAGCATTCGATAGCATTAATCACGAACTACTTTACGATCATTTAAAACAAATCGGATTAGATTCGATATCGTTAAAACTTATACAAAATTATCTCAAAGATAGACAACAACGAGTAAAGTTAGATACAACCAACTTTTCTGACTGGGCCACGTTAAACAGAGGTATACCGCAAGGAACACTACTAGGTCCGTTATTATTTTGCCTATATATAAACAACATATCCAGTGTATTAAAACACTCACAAATAACGCAATACACTGATGACACTACAATCTACATAGCCCATGAAAATGTCCAAACTGCAAAAAATTATTTAGAAGAAGATATAAAAAATATAAATATGGCATTTATTCATTACAAGCTAAAAATGAATAATGACAAAACAGAATTCATGATACTGTCACCCTCATTAAATACTAATGATGCATCATCAACCACTTTGACAATAGATAATGCTGTAATCAAACAAACTAACAATGTTAAATTCCTGGGCATACAGGCAGACAATAATCTTTCATGGGATGAACAGTTTAATAACATATACACAAAAATGGCATCTAGCACATCATATCTCCGACAAGTTAAAGGGCAACTAACAAAGGAAACTAAACACTAATATGTAAAACTTTAGTTCAACCACACTTCTTATATGGATGTACGCTACTTCAAAAAACCAAAAGAGAAAATTACTTAAAATTAAATCCCCTTCAAAACTATGCGTTGAGATTGACAGCTGGATACCCATACAAACATAAGGCAGGTAGACAAAAATTCAAAGCTTCAACAACTAACCTGAGAAAAACTTTAAAATTCCCAATCATTGAAGCACACAAAGAATATTTTACTCTGCTTTTTATATTTAAATACATTAACAACATCAGCAAACCATTCCAGAATAACAGATTTATCTTTTTTCCAAATCCTATCGTTAATTCCAGAACAAGCAATCTAAAACAAATTAGGACAAATACCCACTATGGAACGAACTCTGTAATCAAACAAGCAATTTTACTTTGGAATTCTCTACCATTACAGGTTAAACAAATCAAGTCCCTATCAGCATTTAAAACAAAATTAAAATCACTAATATTAACCAGATATGAAATACCATCACACCAGTACGACAACATACACACTAATTCAGAATTCATATACCCACGGCCATATTAATTAAATCATAGTTTTTTTTTCATTTTTTGTGCATAGTTGTAAATATGTTTGATTTTATTCGTCATTACTGCACAGTAGTTTAGATTGCACTGACGCATTTGCCTTCAGCAGTGTAAGTTTTTATTAACTAATACTGATTGATTATCTCTGTAAAGTTTTTATCAGTGATTATCAATATATTTTAATGGCAAATAAAGATTATTATATATATATATAAGCATTAAATAACCGTAGTATTAACACGGCTTAATTTCTTGTAAGTTATTACATTCTAGTGTTGAAGAAAAGCATGCATTGCTTGTCGTTTTCTACTTTTAATATCAACTTCGGTATTTAGAAAAGTGCCCATATACTTGCACGTTTTCCCAGATTGATTATTTTAGGATTCATCTTTCAAAAAAGTATCAGGTTTCAATATGGGAAATCATAGCAACGCAGTCCGTTTGTAAGGCGCAGAGTACGCCACTAGACGAAGCAGGACACTAAAGTGCATAAAATGCTAATTCTGTCGAGAATCGAGAATTATGACATAATAAAACATAAAACTAAATTTGTTTTAGAAAAAAATAAATTTATAATAATGAGGGATAGTTCTCGACAATTTACAAATGTATTTTTACAATAATATTATCATTATTATTAGTGCCATTAATATCATCATATCATTAAACAAAGTATCTACTATCTAGTGCTTTGTAGAGAGAAACTATGCACACAGTTATTACAGAAATAATTGCAAATTTAAAAAATGAAACTTTTACTTAGTAGAAAACAATTATTTGTCCAAGAGGTAGCGAAATGGATCACCTGTCTGTGAAGCAAGGCAAAATAAAAAATGATATACCTTAAGCAAATGTTGGGATCGCCTAAAAAGCGGGCTTATTTTACTTCAAAAAGACTAATATCGAAGCCGAAATTCATATTGGGCCGTTCTACTAGCTCAGAATAAGGTTATTTTATTTTACCAGATGTGTAATAAATTATTCAGCACGAATTGACGTTTGCAATTATTATTATTAAATAAACAAGGAAAACGGACGCTGTCGGTACAGTTAACGACTCAGTTCGTGACCTGTGTCTAGTGCCTACTTGGGCAGCCCATGTACGACGCGTCCTACTTGGGCTAGCCCATGTAAGCCAATTGTCTACGTCAGCTGCTGTCCTACTCTGTCCCAACAACTTCGTAAAGAATTCTTTATTAGGTTGTCACGTGATCTCTCGCGACGTTTGGTTCTAAACTTGAATGCTGGACTGAACTAGTAATACGAAGTTAAGTACCGGCACCGTTTTAAATATTTTACTGATGCTTGTGAAACGTTTATTTCGTTACCATTTCGCTTTAAGCAGTATTATTTAAATTTAGTGGTATAAATTCAATTGCGATTTTCGACTGTGAGTCAATGGTAAGCCCTACAATACTAATATTATGATAGCGATCGCAACCTGGACAAATATAACGAAAGAAGAATGGTAACTAATAGAAAAAATACAGAATAAAGCCCTAAGAAGAATCTTAGAACAAAAGAAATTACTTCATATTGGGGTATGAAGGGAGAAACAGGAATATGGCCAATTAAAAAGCATTGCGCAAACAACTACTATACTAAGCACGGCTGGTATGAAAGCAAGGAAGAAATAGAAAATAAATATAGTTTAGATGTAAGTGAACAGTCTTTAGATGAAAAAAAGAAATCATTGTGGAAAAAGGAAATTAAATGTGTGATAAACGAGTATTTAGAGAAAGAGTATTAAAAATTAGAAGCAAAACAAAGCTGCGATTTTTGAATAATACATGGAATAGTGGGGTAAACAAATAAAATGTGTTGTACAATATGCAGAAAAATCAGTTAACGAAATTACAGAGTGGATAGATTAATTAAATATGGTCAGATTTTAGGCAAATTATGAAAATAAGTTCAAATGATATGTCAAATGCTTATTATGTGGAAACAGTGAAGACACTACAGAACATTTATTAACGTGTGAAAAACTGAATGAAAGAATGTGTGCAAGTAATGTTGCAATTGATGATTTATATGTTGATAATACAGATAAACTGAACTATTCATAGTTCATAGATAAACTGAACGAAGTAAATATCAGAATCAACCAAGCCATAAAAGTAAGAAAGTTATTGGGGGCTGTTTTTGAGATATGAAAAAGAAGACAACGTTACAAGACTAAGTTAGGCTTGCACTTAAAGATAAGTGCCTTCAAGACTGGAAGATAGGCCAATGTGAAACCGCGCCAATGATAAATAGAATTCAATACAGAAAACGAATGTTTTTGTATAGCTTAGTCTATCAATGATTATGATGAAAGAATGGCAAGAAAAGTGTGAATGGTGCTTAAAGAACAAGATTATGAAAAATATTGGTATAAAGCAGTTAAGAAAATAGTGATCCAGTATGACATTGACTATGACGTAGAGCATATACAAGGAGTAAAAAGTCTACCTGGAAAAAATACTAAAAAGCAAAACAAAAGAAAGAAAAGAAGAGTTTGAAATCAAGGTTGAAACGATGACAAAATGAAGGTTTTTAAAGAGGGCGACAATTGGAAAGCAAAAGTATATAATATAAAAAAGTGTGGCGTTAAAGAGAGAAGTCTTATTATGAAAATAAGGTTAACTAGAATTGGAAAATAACTATAAAAGTACAAACGGATAATGACAAGTGTTCTTTGTGTTCACAAGAGATTGACACAACCGAGCATTTATTTGACTGTAAATGCTTGTCACATTTAAATAAAGGAGTTCATTCTGAAGATCTAATTGAAACAAATGTATAAGTGCTAAGGCGAATTAAAGCGGTTGCAATGATTATGATGGAATACCGGAAGCAACAATTAAAGAAGTAGACAACAAAACTTACAGTGTTTTGTGCCTTTCACCCTAAGAATGGTTGCCATATGGTAGAGAAAGCACTGCGAAAACAGTGAGTGACCGACTTACTCATCTTCGTCTCATTTAGGAGGGCACCTAATGTGCGAAATTTACTTTTAAACATGGACCTTTTAGTTGTCCTTTCTCACTTTAATGTGTTTGTTCATCTTTTTTTCTGTACTTTATACTCATTTACCAAGGTACTGAGCACCATTAATTCTTGTAATGTGTAGGGTGTGGCGACCCTGCCTTGAGGATCATAGGATTTCTGTATCTCACTATCTGTTTTCTTACTGCACCACTATTAATAGTTTTTTGTTCTGGGTGAAGTTTCATGCTGCATGACATTCACAAAGCTCAGAGCACATTCATGTGTTAAAACCTTCTATTTGATGATGAAGAAGAAGTAATATTTCTGGGTTAAGCACTTTTTTCCACTCTCCATATTCAGTGCAGTTCAGTGAGCATTCTGTGGTATGTTTAATATCTTCTTCTTTCAAGCAAATTGGGCACTGGAATTCTTGGCTGGTTCTTGAATCCGTTTTTGTAATTCTTTTTAGCCTTTAGCTTTAATGTCTGTATACCTTTTACTTTTGATTTGCGTACATGTGTCAATTGTAGTCTTACTGTTTCCACTTTCCACCCTGTTTTTTTAAGAACATTAATTTTCTTTTGTATTTGCATTTTCTATACATTTTCTATCAAGCGTTCAATTGTACATTTTGTTTCTCTCAGTGTCTGAGATAAGAAGCTGCACACTAGGTATAGAGAGCATTGTTGCTCACGCAGTGCCAATCATGTTGTACAAGTGTAACGTAGTGTTTCTTTTTGACTAAATTTTCTTTTTATATGCTTGTTTCATTTTACACAATATTAAAACAATGGCTAAAAACTTTTTGAAGCAGCACGTCCACTAATTTTAACTAAAAGCTGCCACTGGTTTCTCTTCCACTAGGACTTCTTCATGGATTTCATCGTCTCTATGTCATGTCTACATTTTACTTTCAGTAGCCACTCCAATGCTAATTCATTATGCAATGATCTTTCACCCTCATTCATTTGTAGTCTTAGTGCTTCTGATGCTAATCTGCCAGTTTCCTAATTCATAAATGTCTGTAAAACACGAATCTCCTATAATTTACTTTATGCTTTAAATGCCCAATTCCGTAACTAATAGGATTGATTCATTCAGATTAAATAATGCTTTTAATGCACTGACGTCACTTACAACTTCTCACACTCAGTAGTTGTTAAACTGATTTGAGTTGTTAAGATCATTTAATTTCATCTTGTTTGTTTTTCCCAATGGTTTTCCCTCACGACGAGTCGAATGCGTAACATTCTATTTATCATGAGTATTTTTATAAGTATTAAACACTAATTTTAACGTGATTTATGTCTAAACTAAAAAAATAAAAGAAGTCCTTAATTCTAGTTGAATGCAAGTTAATGTTTTCTGTTCCTGTTCTCTTCTCATCACATGTGATTTCGTGGCCATAACTAACAGTGAAATTTAATATATACAACAAAAAGTTAATATCTGTCAAGTAAAAGGTTGGTAATTTCTATTTTGTAATGAGTTATTCTTTAATTTGTTAAGTTTCTTTTCATTTGAGATCTGCCTATACATGACAATTAAATTATTTGTTTTTTTACTTCTACAGTATTTTGCCTTGACATTGCAGGTATTGTGGGAGCATGATATACTATAGCTTTAACAAGTCATATGTAAGAAAATTAGAGTTTCTCTAACAGCAACTGTAGAAGTTTACTGTCGTTAAAGTTATTGTGTTGTGTATAACCAGTGCCGATGGAATTTTTCCAATTTTTGTATTTTTGAGTTAGAACAAAATGGAATGCTTATGTTGTGTATTTCACATGTTGTATGTGAAAGTTGTTTGATAAAAGTTTCTTTCTGATTATCTAAAAAGTTTCTTTTGAATTGCTTAGCATTGTAGCCTAGCACTGACCTCTGCCTTATTTTCATTTGCCTCATCGATATATGGGAGTTGTATGTAGAACTGATTTGCAATTATCAATATAATATGGGCTTTACTAATCTAAACGTTCAGTAATAGAATCTTTTTTCAGTCTGAGTGTAGAAATGCCGATTACTTCATCTAGAAAAAAGATTCTTACTGAAGTAGAGACAAAGAGCAAAAATTCTCTGATTGGAAAATCTACTCTTTTAAAACCAGAGAAGGATGAAAGTATACCCAAAGTGCATGATTTGCTTGAACGAGAAATCTGTTTTGCTGCTGGTCATTTGTTAGATTCTTCAAGACAGTCAACTGAAACATCATGTGACACAATGAATGTAGTTGAGCTGAGTGCCAGTGTTAAAAAGGAGCAACAGATGGACTGTGTTACAACGGCAAATAAAAGCGTGGAGAATCTACTTGTATGTATCTAAAGTGGCAATTTTTGGTAACTAACTTCATATTTATTTAGTGTACAGACTTGTTCCAGCATCGTCAGTGCACAAACAAAATAACCAATTTGATGATGAAGTAATAATTGGTGCGTTAAATAAGGAAGATGTTAACTTTAATTTGAAATACTGTACTTTTAGTGGCTGTAGAATTTTTTCGAAGTTCATCAGAATATTAGATACTGTTTCAGTATCTTGTTATGACATATGTTTTTGTAGGAAAACTGTTGTTTCAAACTTGAAACTAATGTAAAAGTTTCGATTAATATCTTGCTTGATATATCATTAAGGTTCATGTATCGGGACTCGAGACAATAAGTTGCAAAATTGAGACTTAGTCTTGACATGAGACTTGAACTTTTGTAGGACTTGGCTTGATTTGACACTTGACCAAGTGACATGACTCAATTGGTTTGCCAGTCTTTACTAGCTGTTTAAGAGTTTATATCAAAAAAAGTACACCAGTTTTTAATCTTTTAGAATCATATACTAATTAACGGGATAAGTAATGCTTCTGTTATTGAATTACAAATTTTGTGTAATGTTAGAAGTGCAGCCCATAATTTACCTTCATACTGTCTTATCTTATAGTCAGTGTAATAGTAGTGGAATGTCTATTCTTGGTTAACGTGTAAAGACAAGTGACAAATTTTGAGGTGATGTAGGCCACACATTTACAGTTACGTAATTATTGAGATATGTGATTTGCAGATGCAATGCATTTGTTTAGCTAATAATTTAGAAGTTCATAAATAGCACTAAATTTGATTGCACAAGTGTTTGACACTACTCTATGCTCTTTTGGTTCTGGTCATTTAAATGTTCTTGTGTGCCGTTTGTTTCTGTCGTAGGACGTACTCTATTTAGACTGTAAATGTAGTGTAGTTTGACATGTAAAAGGAATTATCAAATAATCTTTTTGTTTTTAGAATTACATAATTATAGTTAGTACTGAATGTGTCTGCGGCTGATAATCATAAATATTTTTATATAGGTTAGTAGTTCTGTATGTCATGTAAAGAAGAAAAGTCCAACAACACGTGCCAGTCTCTTAAAAACTTCTGCTTGTGTAAATGATAGACACCGATATAATTTACATTTTTGATGTCTTAATCTTTTGCAATTAATTTTAATAAACTTTTAATTTACCTGTTGAAGTTGATTTTAATTTTTCTAATGTCTTTGTAGAGTCATCATATGCAGAAGAAAAGTCCATGCCGTGTAAGAAGTTCAGCAGAATTGGCTGAAGTAAAATCTTGTAACCCACCTACTGATGAAAGAAATGATTCTTCACATTCACAGCCGCCAGCTGTAGGTGTGGCAACATCTTGTCACTCACCATTGCCCAAGAAACGCAAACCACAGACACCAAAAAATGATAGACAAATAAGTAACATGTTGACAGAATTGTCAACACCTAAGGATATTTCACAATCTCCTGATGTTGCACCAAGAACTTCAGTAACCAACTCACAGTGTACACCGAGTACACCCAGAAGAAAAGTTTTGGCAGAAGTTGGTATGCTGAGAAACAAGATTCAGTCTCCTAATATAAAACCAAGAACATTAAGAAATTTATGCAAACCAGTGAGTTCAGAAAAAGGACACAGTCCAGTTGTTACACCAAGAAAGTCAAAAAGTAATCTTAAAGCTAACGTTGGTATAGAAGCTTCTTGTTCTACTAGGAATGTGCATGTGCAAGGCAGTAAGCATAATTCACAGAATACTCCTAAAAATAGGCTCAACCTAGACAAACCTTTGTCTCGTGGTTGTATGAACTCACAAGAAGACAATAAGTGTCAAGTAAGTTTATTTTTTGTTTCTTTATTGAAGTAACAGTTCGGCCTTATCATTGTTTTTTCAGAAAAGTTCAAGGTGCACGTTGTAGAATGATATTGCACTCGATTTGTAAAATAATCAACTACATTCAAACTTCTTTATACCACCTGCTTTGGGACAAGAAAAAAGTTGGCGTTATAGCAAGTTTGGTATTATAACAAGGTGTGTTAAATTTTGGCAAAAATAAATCACAAAACAGTCAGATGAGTGCACAGATTCGAGTCCTCAATTTTCGCTCTAAAGGTTAATGAATTAAAGAAAATTATTAAATTAATCATTTGTGAACTGAATTAATGACTCACTCAGAATCAGTCATCTTTATTAAAAACCATTTTTTACATAATAAACGTGTTCTGTACTCAACTACATATATAAAAGACTGTAGGTCAACTGCTTCATTAAATATGTCTGTATATAAAAAAAGGTTAAGTCATAACTACGAATTTCTTACTGATGAAAAAAAGCCACACGTTTTCTTGTCAGTTTCCGTTATGACTACATGCCATTATGTGGTGCATTCATTTTGATTATGCAATGTGCATTATAGCTTGCAAGCATTAAAAATGTGATGACGTGCATTATTTTATACAACACGCGACGTTTAGCCAGTGACTGCAACTCGGCTGGGCATGTAGCAACCTCGTACTGTGGGCATTATATCAAGAAGCTGCTGGCATTATTTGAGAGACTGAGACTGCTGGTGATATTTTCTCAATAACACCTATATTAACTTGCCTGGCAGATGGTGGGTAATGGGGTGGCACATTTATATATAAAATATTACCTATATTAATTTGCCTGGCAGATGGTGGGTAATGCGGTGGCACATTTATATATAAAATATTACCTATATTAATTTGCCTGGCAGATGGCAGGTAATGGGGTGGAGCGTTTATATACCTGGCGGTATACGGTATATATAACGGGTTATTTTTATATACAGTCGAATACAACCGTTTTGTTCCTGGCCATTTTGTAAGCGGTAGACGAGTTTGGCTTTATAACGGGGAGTGGTGTAATGAGGCTTGACTGAAATTATATAATTAGATGCTTTTACCTTTGGGATAACTGTTTTCTCGACAGTTGAATGCTAATGTTATTTGAACAAGGCTGAGGAAACTACTTTATACTTAAATAATCCTGAAAAATCTGCACATTTTGGTAAAAAAACTCAGCTTCCGATGATGCACAGTTACATGCGGCAATACCATAAGGCACAGTGACTCATAGGACTACACTATGCAGTCATAAGCCTGGAACTACCAAAACAGTTAATAGTTAATAAGGTGTAGTCAAAGGTGAGATTTCTTCTTAAAATAGAAAAATTATTATATTTTTTAAAAGAGCTATTTTAAACAGAAAAGTTTCACATTCAGGTTGCTTAAATAAACAGTTACTATTGTATAGTTAACCTCTTGGAAAAAAATCACATTTTTGTTTTCACACGTTTGTGCTCCTCTCCCCCAACCCCATTGGGAAAAGTAGTTTGCTAGGCTTTCTGTTGCATTCTGTTTCTGTTTAAATTTATGCTTCTAGGCTGGAATATGAGAAGCTAGATAGGAGTGGATAGCATAAACACAATTAGCACATGCATTTACATAAGTAGCTTTGTGTTTGATGTAATATGTGCCAAATACATGTATTAGCCATGTAGCTTCATTAGGACAAGTTAAAATGTGCTAAAGTAGTGACTTACTGATCTGACAATTAATTCAGATCAATTAATTTGTAACTTTGTTGTATAGCATTTAAATTGACAGATTTTTACATTAAAATACCTTTTCAGTAGAAATAAACAGTTGGGTATTAGGTTTAACAATTATGTGTAAAAGCAGTTGTTTCTTTTAGTAAATGCCTTGTAAATATTTGTCAAATTTAATAAAAATTAGTAACTTCTTAGAACTTCTAATATGTATAAAACTTTTAGTCCAGGTACATGTGCTAGTACCAGTACTAGTACTAGTTAATAAATGCTTGAATTAGCTTAAATTTGTGTGTAGCCATAATGTAAATTTCTCATCAATTGTGCTTGTTTCTGCAATAACAACGGTTGCTGGTCTCTACCCTGACGTCAGACTACACAATATGGCCGAAATTTATCAAGTGCAAAACCCGCAGTTATATTACCACGATTATCAAACCACCGTTGTAGTTGTTGTGCGCATGAAAATATTGAAATTTGATTTTATTTCGTTATTTCTGTTTTTCACCAGTAGATAGTTTTTGCATCAAGAATGTCTAGGTTGTTTACTTTAAATTACGTAAATTTGAAATGCTTTAATGCAAAAGTGATAAAATGAAGTAGAATTAGAAAACAGAGGATCTAAGATGATGTAATACTTTAACTTATCATTTAGTAAGAACTAGCAGTGACATGTTCTGTCTAATATGAGCTAGTAGTCAGCATTATCTCAGTATTACATCTTAGTAATTTAATTACTAAGTTGTTAATGAACTGCTGACTTGAATTTTGTCATAAAATATATAATGATGAAATCCAATCAGCTGATAATTTAATCCTTATCATCCAACCTCTGACTAGCCACAAAGCCCAGAACAAGTTTGCTATTATTCTATAATTTTGTGTAGCTTTCTCTCCCTCTTTTGCAGTTTTGCAGTTTTCTTCTAGTTAATTATAAAAATGTGAATACGGCAATGTATGAGATAATTTGTGAATATATTTCTCGATGTATCTCCTTTAAAATTTAACTAACAGAATGTTAGCATACACCAGGTTGGTCGCTTGCTAATTTAAAATTATTTAATATGGATGGGAAGTGATTCAGAAACAGATTCAAACTGTGTCTGTTTTCTGCATCATAGTGAAATTTTGTTTAATTAATAACAAGTAGAAAGCAACACTTTTCTGTATAACTACCCACTTTTGATGACTGCTAAATGATAAAGAACTAGAATATTTAACAGTAAATGATCAAATCCACCGGGCTGACATTTAGTATGGATCTGCACAGAAGCAAAATCCCGAGTAAAATGTGTGAAAAATGTTAGATTGCTTTAACCTAAAAAAGTGTTTACTTTGTTGTTAAATTTTAGTTTTCACTACCTGAGAAAGGAGATGATGAAGTAGATTGCAGTGTAATTGTAGGTGTTAGAGCTCGGCCATTTAACAACAGGTATGTCACTATGTCTTCAATTCCAATTAGAGTAAGTCAGGTTGGCCTGAAGGTCTCTCTGTTTTGTGAAAATTTTGTCTTCTGCTTCTTCGTTAATTAACATAGCTAATGTTCATTTTGTCCATTTCATTATAGATTAATGGAAGCATGAACTGTCACCATAAATTTTCTCTACATTTATTTATTGACTTCTTTTTGATAAACTGAGCAGGTGTGTTTGCTGCTGCCCAAGTACACAAATTCTCTAGTAAAATGTATTGCTTACATGATACCCTGTAATGGTGGTGCTTTTATAGCTTTTTACTCTTTTGTGGCATTTAATATTCTTGTTTTAGGGAATTACTGGAAAGGCATCTAAGATGCATTGTTCAAATGACTGGAAACCAAATAAAGGTCACTTCTGATACTGGTGCAGAGAATTATTTTCGTTATGACCACTGCTTCTGGTCTTTTGATAAGAAGGAGCCAACCTATGCTGACCAAGAAAGTGTTTACTGTTCTATTGGGAGGCCATTGCTGCACAAGGCATTAGAAGGTTACAATGTGTGTCTCTTTGCATATGGTCAAACATCTTCTGGAAAGTCTTATAGGTATTAATTTAGCATTGATCATTCAGGAGAAAAGTGCAGTCATAATACATTTTAAAATCATAACTATTATTTATTGACCACAAGTTTCAGTCTACAGGCTTTTAGATGATTTACAGACATGGGTTTCGAAGGATTTAAAGCACCAAAAAACCTTCAATTGTTTGAAATTTTATTTCATCTGTACACCACCTTATTACGTATACAGCTTGTATTAGCAGCAACACTGCATAAAGCTTGAAAATTTAAATTCTCGTGGTGACCGTTAGGCACAGCCATTTTGATATTAGGTCATTTGAAACACGTTTAAATAACATTGCAAAAGTTTGGGAAAAATAATTAGAACATTCGTAGCACTCACTTCAGTAACTAAGCAATAGTATAAATTACTGCCTCTTGTCAGTAAAATTAAAAATACATTTTTTGGTGAGTCAGTGGTCATTTTACCAGGTGACACAAACATTTTAAGTGACTACGAATTTTCTTTTCTAATTACGTAAGTCTTTCAAGCAGCTAAGAGTAATTCTGTTGTATAACTTTGTGTGGAATGTTTATCGGGACGTATTTTAAAATTGTCTTTTTCCCCCTTTAATTATTTACTACATTCATAAATGCATTAAATTTCGGTCAGTGCTACTTTTGTTTTTTGACATGTACTTTGGCATACATGTCTCTTGCACTCTACTGAATAACATCATTCAAATATGCTAAGCCATACATTTTTGTACTAATTACTTGTCAAAAAATTACATGTACTAAAAGAAATGTCAAGTCAATGCACCAGAACATCAAGCAAAACATAATTTTTAACAATAGGGTTGGTTCCAATGACAATACGAGCTTTTGGGCAAGACATATTATCTAGGGTATACACACAATTTAAGAGGAATCATGCTAATTAGTATTTTTAATTTCATGCAGCATAATGGGTGAGCTTAATGAGCTGGGAATCATACCCAGATATTGTAAGGAGCTATTCAACAATGTCAAGTTGGACACATCTGTAGTTTGTGGTTTTGAGCTTAGCTATTTTGAGATCTACAATGAGAAAATTCATGATCTACTTGCTAGCAATGAACATGGAAAAGTTAACGTAAGTATTGATTATTTTTGTACAAATTTTACTGCTGCATGACTGTTGCACATAGTTTCGCATATTAACTACTTAAAGTAAGTCTACAACGTGTGACTATGCAGTATATTTAACTCTATTCCAAGGGCGTAAAAATGTCTGCTGATTGTGTAATGTATCAATGCATACCATTAAATGTACACCAGCCCACCTGCTGTCATGTACTATAGGAATCAACATTCGTAATTTTTTGAGTCACTATAAACTTCATCCTAATGAATGTTTTACTTGAACCTGGTAAGAAATTGAGATTTGTTGTAAGAATTATCAGTAATATGAATTAAGCTGTATCATCATTGCAGACGTACTATTGAATATTTCTAATTTGTCTGGCATGAGTTTGTATCATTTTGTTTCATTAACTCAATTTCAAGAGGCACACGTAACATTATGAGATTTCTTGGAGACTTAAGCTGACATATTTTTGCTATTTTGTATTTATTAGGCAGCAGTCTTTTTAAATTGTATATTGACTTACTTTGTCTTAAGGTAAAAGTGTTACATCTTGACATACGTATGACGTGTTTTTAGTGAAAATAATTAAGCAGTTTGATATGACATGGGATGTGACTCTTTGCAAGTGGCTTATTCATTAGACTAACATACTGTATTATGAGCTTTCTTGAGATTAACAATCTTTTGCTACTATTTCATAACTTTATAACTGTATTTTATAAACATGTCCAGAAATAAAGTAGATTTGTAATTGCTTCTTTTTTGGTTATCCTACTCTTTTCTTGTTAAACTGAATATTTTAGTTGAAAGTAAGAGAACATCCGGTAATGGGTCCATATGTTGAAGATTTGACTAAAGTTCCTGCAGAGAATTTTGATGATGTGAAGGTAAGAGTAGACTGCTTTTATTTATTTTACTTATTTTACATTTGCTTGCATATACTTGGAGTGCAGTATTGACATTATCGACTAACAGCGTTAACATGCAGTATGACTTACACAACCTTGTGGGAAAGAGAGCATTCAGTATGCTTTCCAACCCATTTCCTAAACTATGCTAATAAGGAAATGCCATTAGTGCAAGAGTAGCAGGAACTACAATAAAAAATTGCAGACTTGGAAACTCAGTCAAATTAGAAAATGAATGCTTCGTCCTTTACAGATCAGTCCAAGTTTTTTTATCTTAAGTTTACCTATCATTAGAACTCAAAACTAAAATGGTAACATGTATAACTTGAAATGAAATGCGGGCACAGGTCCTGAGGGCATGTGGGGAACATGTCTCGAACATTAATTCTGATTGGGTGGGACCAGTATAATCCTAAAACCGTAGTGAGTATTCCTGATCCAAGAACTTGCCATCTGATCATATTACAATCATATTTCATCATATTGTAAGTGGGAAAAATATTTGCTTTCCAAATCGATTCTGCGACTTTTGTGCTAATGGGGTTTCCTCATAAAATTAATGTGTTTTAGAAATCAGGCAGTTTCTGCTGGCAGACAAGCTAAGCTGTAGCAGTTGCAATTTCACTTGTGATAGCTGTATCACAATCAGTTCCAATGTGTCCTTCAGAAACCTCAAATGTAAATGGATAGACTGTTGTTGTTGTTGATAGTAACATGTTATGTTATTTATGGTTCCTACCTCTTCCTCCTACCTGGAATACCTTATACGTGACTGACTGCTTCACTTACTTGGAATCACCATGACTGACCTCTTCACTTCACTCTTATCTGGAATCACCATGACTAACCATTTCACTAACCATATAGAAAAAACTCTTTATAGTTAGCTAGCTAAACCATTTTTATTTCAGCATTTGGAAATTGTGTTTTGATTTGTGTTTCTGTGGTACTGCATTAGACATTAGAAGAATTTATGATTGTGTTTTTTGAAACAGTTGCATTTTCTGTTGGAATAGCTCTTGTTTATGTTACTTTCATTATTTTGTTATCTATTAGATGTGGCTGGAGATGGGAAGTAAACAAAGAGCAACAGCAGCTACAGGAATGAATGACAAGAGCAGTCGATCTCATTCTGTGTTTACTATAGAGCTGACTCAGAAAAGGGTAATCTCTACCAACTGTGTGATACTCTTTATTTTTATTAGAAGCTTAGAGTAGAAGCCCAGAAGCACTATCGTTTTTTTCAAGAGTTCAGGAAACATGTTTTGAAAGAATATTTCAATCGATTTTGTAAAATAATCAACTAATTAAATAAGTAATTAGATGATTTTGTCTTTCACTAACTGTTTTACTGAGCACACCATGCAGACGTCGTCACAGAAAGGCTTGCAGTCTGTTTAGCTCTTTATCAAGGGTGGGCTGGCCCACCCAGACATCCAATTTTTCTGTTTAGGTCTTTTTACTAAACAAAGTAAGCTATTCCGTTATAATCTCCTGGAAATTGTGCACATTTTGGTATAAAAGTCAACTTCCTATAATATATGGTTCTGAAGTTGAGCGCAGTTAAACGGCAATGCTTGCTACATAGCACACAGACTAATAGGAATATTCTATGCAGTCATGGACTTTCGAATTTGTAGGTAAAGAGATGTAGTCAAAAGGGTGAGATCTTCTTAAAGTAGCAACAATTCAGTAAAATATTCTATTTAAAAGAGTTACTATAAATGGTAAAATTAATATGTGCAGGAAATGTTTGCTAATCTGGTGAGGAAGGCCCAAGATGCATAAATTGCACTGTGTAGTACTTAGTCGTTGCTGGCTTTTTGCAGCAGCATGTCAACTTTTTGTGACGGTAGGACTCCAGTTTATGAAACCATAAAATACTGGTACGGTTATCTATGTCAGCACACGTGTCAGTTATTAGCTAATGAAAGGTATCACTTATTTTTATTGCTTTGTGTCACTGAAGTTGCTAAACGTAGTACAGTGTTATCTGAATGCTAGTATACACGTGACAGCAGGCACTGGTATACCAGCTAAATAGTACATACATTATTCATTAGCAGTGGAGGTTAGAGCAAGTAAGAATCCGTAAACTGTGATTTACCAATCTGACTAATGATTTATAATTTTATTGTATGGCAGGTACATTTTTAAGTTTATAATCATTATTATCAGTAAACCTTTTTATTGTCTTTTACAGATTATATCTTGATAATGATTGGCAAACTGTTGTTCTAGACTAAACATACCTGCCAGTTTGCCATCTGTTATAACTATTGCTTTTTGCTTAAAAAAATGACAAGACCTTGTATAATTAGGACGGCTCCAGATCTAAATTATTTTGTAGAATATATCTTTCTAAAGACCTTAAACGAGTGTCCACTGCTTTTCTGTTTAGAGCGTTGAATTACCTTGATAAGCAGAATAAATCTGTAATGTTTTCAATTTTGTTGGCCAGTCTTTCACACTGATTGATTGATGTGCACCACTGCAAACAAAATAACTTTGGATAATTATTTATTTTTTAATATCTCATTAAGTACTTTAGCTTCACACTATTTTTATTATTTTTTTAATTGATCACATTTCTTTCAAGTTAATTGGAGCATTGCCTGTTGCTAAGAAAATAATTTTTTGTTGTTATTGTATTGCTTTTTCTTGTAGTTTACCTAAGTTTTTGTTGGTTGCTGTAATTTTTGTGTCACAGTACCTTTGTTTCAGGTGGAACTTATTAATGATGTCAAGCACGAGTCGAGTAGGATAAGCAGAGTAAACCTTGTTGATTTAGCTGGTAGTGAGCGTGCAGGGCTTGCTAATACTACTGGTGATAGATTTAAGGTAATCTTATTTTAAGCTTCCAGTTCCCAGTGCAAGAAAAAACACAAAAATACAAAATACATCTGATAATCAGTTATATACTATCTAGTTCAAAGTAGTAAATAAACTGCTGATATATTAATATAATTGATATGTACAGTAAAATGTAGTCAACCGTTGAGACAGAGAGTAAGAGGGCAGCCAGAGAGGATAACTTCATAATGTGTAAGGTCATACCTTTTTTAAATATCTTGAAGGCATGCAGTGCAGAAATAAATTACCTGTTTGTTGTTGCTTTCAACATATTTGACATGTACAGAGTATCAGGAGTAGTAAAAGATGTAGAAAATTTTAGTAATCATCCTTGATTAAATGTGCCTTTCAGGAAGGAGTGAATATAAACAAATCGCTAATGATGCTGGGTAAAGTCATTCAGCAGCTTGCAAACCGTACCAGCAAGAAGAAGGTGTTTATTCAGTACAGGGATTCTGTTCTAACCTGGTGAGTGATGCAGAAAAAACATGCGCCCACATGTTATAGGGATGCTTAGTGGCTACAAATGATTTTTGATAAGTACATTGATAATCGAACAGTTACTTTGGCAGCATATACTGCACACGACATGTCAAACATTTGGCAATTGTAATCACTATTTTTCATTCACCAATAAAAAAAACTTGGCCAAAACTGTACTATACACTTTTTGTTATCAGGCTTTGCCAAATGATCTCGGCCGCGAGATTGCACGTAGGTTAGTGTTTTTGCTTAGCTGTTGCATAGATTTTGAATTTTTGTTTTACGTGTTTGTCAGGGTGGGACTTCTGTTGAATGAGTTTTTTTGATTAAAATGTAATTAGAGATGCAAAGGATGGAGCATTTTACCATTCACCTTTGACTTTTCCTGTTTATACCCATGTCAGGTAGAGAAGGAATTTCAAGGTTTGAGTCTACAATTAAGTTTTCTTGACTGAATCAATACATTCTCTGTGTGTAAGGCAGAGGTTGAACTTCAAGGATTGTTTACTGAAAACTTGAATGTATGCTCTTTAGAAGCATTTGGCTTTGATCTTTGACTCTTCAGTTTGGTATTATGCCCGTTTTGTGACATTTGAATCAATAGTCTCTGAATTTCCTAATCAGTGTAGCTGTTGTACTTGGTCATTCTAAAAGTATTATCCACACCCTCACTAAATCTGTGAGTGGTTAAAATTTTGTACTATTTGTTCACAAAGTATGTGCACTTTGCTTAATTTCTTGTTGCAATTTGTTGTAAATTGGTAAATTTGTTTATTTCATTTTTGTTTTAGGCTGTTGAAGGAGAGTTTAGGTGGCAATTCAAGAACTGCAATGCTTGCAACTATTAGTCCTGCTAATATTCATTATGAAGAGACTATGAGTACCCTCAGGTATGCTCGACAAGCCAGGAATATTGTCAATACAGCTCATGTTAATGAGGATCCGAGTGCTATTATTATCAAAGGTAAGGTTGCATGGATATATTAGTATACCTGTGTACAGTAGTAATGGCTGTAGTCAAACTGGACTGATTTTTTTTGTACCATGATATCTTTTCTGTGTACAAATGTTTCATTTTAACAAGGATTGGTCTAATTTTGCATAATCCATTGCTTTAGAGATCTATTTTCGATTTTGCTTAAAGGGGTAAGACATTTCTTGTTGGTGTTGTTGAGTTGCTAGTAGCGTAAGACTACCACAGTTGTGCTTTTTTCGCTAACAATTTGCTACACATTGACTTGTTTTATCATTATAAGTTTTAAGTAACCCTGTAATTTTTGTTAAACTACTTAACTTTGTACAATGGAAATGTACACTATCTTCTATAGTTACGAAATCTGCTGTAGAACTTGTATGGAGTCTTCAAGCAGGACTTGGCATGGCTAAAACCCAGAAAGTCTTGAATGCATTCTCTCATATCAAACGGCAAGAATAGAATTGTACACTTTCTTCATAGTTTTCCAGATTTTCCAATTCTTACACATGTAGCATCTTTTCTAGAGCATCTTGTTACTCTCGATGATAGAGCCAAGCGTGGTGCAAGCCTGACATAAAATGCCTACCTTGGTCAGAATGATTCATTTTTTTTAAAACAAACAACGATGAATGCATGCAGACTTTTGGTATGTGCGCAGCTGCTGAATGGCTTTTAGATAGCGTGTTAATGCACATACGCTAGTTAATATGTATGAATTCAATACCTTTCATAGCTTTCAGGTTTTTTTGACAGTCATTTTACTAAGTAGTTCGTGGAAGGTTGGTACAAGATGAAGTTTATTATATTTTGGTTGGCCTTCCAATCGTGTGATAAGTGTGACGATTTGTAGCAATCTATCACATCCTTTCCAATGGTGTTTCCAATAAAAGTATTCCAAAGTACCATTGTTCACCCTTTTGTGGACAGATAATGGGCAGCAGTCAAGGTCAATGAAAGGTTTCTGGTTTATCACTAGTGGCTTTATCTCTTCAGCAAGTGTAACTGGCTGAAACATCTTGTTAAATAGCATTAACAGGGAAGATAGAGTTGACTTGACAGAGTTTCTTAAAAACAGCTGGTTTAATTCTTTGTTGCCAGTGAAATCATTTACAAGCAACAGAAATTTTCTGCGTAGGAAGAGCAGGACCGACACCTCCAGTAACTGGACCTGTTATTAAGTTTGATGGAGGTTAGCTTCATCTGTTTTGCTCTTAGTAAAAGATTTAAGTATTTCCTCTCTGAATACATTAACATAGTATTAGAGTTGCCGTGGAGATTTAGCAGCATTGGCAATAGATTTGGAACACTTCTTCTTTCCTGTTTGAGACCTTAATTTGAAGATCAAACGACTTTTCTTTTAGAAGGAGGCACAAGTTTTGTCCAAACTTAAAACAAAGGCCAAGCCAGCAACATGTTATTTTGAAATTTCAGTTCTCATTATTTAGAATAACTTCTAAATCGTTTTGTTCACTGACACTGCTAATTTCTAGTGTACCCAAGTAATTACTCGCTTTGTTTATTACGCGAGCCTAATATTTCTATCCCGGTTCCAACAATGAAAATGCAGACATTATTTCTATAATCCATTCTTGGGGAATTTGAAATTTAAATGCCATCTTCTGTTATGCACTTCTACAGTAAGTATGATAGTATACTAGCAGACTATATTACATATAGCTGCTGCTTTGGCCACTAACAAAGATACAAATTAAATGGATTATTAACTTCAACAGCACACAAAAGGGTAACACAGATTACTTTAGTCCCGTATTCTCTACACTGTATTAATGGTGCTCAGTGTGGTACCTAGGCTGATTTAGATGACTCATTGACAAAGCTTGCTATGAAGTAATTAAGGTCTGTCTAGCAGATAAAAACTCCGAGTCAAATGCTTTGTCTGGAAAAATACTAACTTTCGCGATTTACAGCTCCTGTGTTCAGGCTTTCAGGGTGTAATAAAAGAATGCTCATTATTAACATAACAGTGCTGTTAGTTAAAATGCACCAGTGGTTATTTTTATTTGTGAATATAAATGATTACAGTTTCTTCACTGAATTTTCACAATCGGGTACCCAGGTACCCTTTGGGTATAAAGAAGAGGGTATCTGAGTGTGATTTTTGCTAGGCCACTACCCGTGTAAACACTACTAATTTCACTGCTGTTCAATATCTACCTAAGGCTTTGTGCATTACGACTGCCTATGTGCATTAGTTTGCATTTAAACTCGTTGAAGCAAGGTTACCACTTAACAGGATTTGCATATTCCGTCAGTATCTGTTTGAAAATTCATTGTAGAGGTGTATCATCTTTTAAGCACATAGATATCTTTGTATCATCAGCAAATATATGGATAGTGTGTTGCTGACAATCTCTGGCAGATTCCGCTTTCCACCATAACCCAGTGTGAGTGTTTGCCATTGCCGTTTTTCCTTTAAAGCCATTTCAGTAACTTACTAGTTACACTGTACGATTCGAATTTTAGCAGCAATTGTCTATGTGGCACTGAATCGGATGTCCTATTAAAGCCTAGGACATCTCCTGGTATGCTGGCGTCTAATGAAACAGTCCATTCTTTCAAAACACTTAGTAAATGCATCATTACAGATCAATCTGGGATAAATCCTTCTGCCAGATTTTGATCTGCTTATAAAGAATCGTCATAATTATGACGAATTAGGTTGCCCTGTACAAATTTTTGAGTGACTTTCTACTGCAGCCGCTATTTTACCTAGTTACTAAAGTAAATAATTTTCACCTGTGTGTTAAGATTTGTTGTCAATGTGTATAATGCTGAAAATCGAGGTTTCCCAAACTATTATTCAATCTAATCTTGTTGTCAATGCCATTGCTAACATAAACAGTAACTATGGCAACCAGTTTACAAGAATAACATTTTATATTATTCCGCGAGACATATATGGTAACCTTGGCTTGATGGGCATTAGGTAGGTCGTTAAAAATAAAAAGATCAGTAATGACATGGTTGTTAAGGCTGATCTGCATGGGGCAGTTACTTGAGCTGAAATAAGTTCCTGTTTTACACATGGATAGATTTCAGAATTTAATCTAATGTAAATGTAACGAGTATCATTTATCACATAAACATGAAAGATTTAAGCTGGTAAAATGGAAATATGCATTAAAAGTCAGTGTCATCATATTTTTGGTAATGTTTTAATAGAATAGAGGTGCATTATCATAGCAGTGAATCATAGTTGGCCAAGCAAAATGATGCAATGTTTTCACTTGAATGTTGAACTTGAATTTATTTATTTAGTTATTTGGCAATGCAAATACAATACATAGGAACAATGAGAAAAATATACAGTCAATAATAATGATTTGATATGAGAGCATGCATATAATAAATGGCAAGAACCAGCAGTAAAACTTGTTAGGTGCTTGCACCGTTGCAACATGTCCAAATAATAAATTAATAATTGAAAAAAGAACAAAAAATGAGAGTTTTACACAATTTAAAATGAAAAAAATTGCGCAAAACAAGGATAGAAGCGATGGCTAAAAGAATGTTTCAAGG
Organism: Tubiluchus corallicola; assembly: GCA_030141605.1. Lineage (NCBI taxonomy): Eukaryota > Metazoa > Priapulida > Priapulimorpha > Priapulimorphida > Tubiluchidae > Tubiluchus > Tubiluchus corallicola. Next base: position 25,929 of record JAQGDQ010001102.1, read on the forward strand.
AATAGGAAGAGTGGTTTGTGAAGATTCAGCCCAATGAAATGACGAAGCACTCTGGATTCTACTCTAAAAAAAGAACGTAAGGTTATGACTGATGTGTCACACAGGAACAATAAGTAGTTATCGAGACTAATTTATACAAGTACCAAACGGATGTCGTTTAGCTGACAATTTAAAGCGGTAAATGATATACTGGCACTTTACATTGGGTGATAGTGAGTTCCAAAGTTTAGGCCTGCTATAGCTCTTGAAATGTTTTGCAATATTGGTTCTGCAGTCATTACAGGATTCTTGAAGTAGGTAGGCAATAGGTCATTGTTAGTTTTATAAACAAAAATGGCAGTGTTATAGGAAATCCATCTATTGTTAGTATTCTACACTCACTATAGTGCGCATATGATACAATAGTTTTATAAACAAAAATGGCAGTGTTATAGGAAATCCATCTATTATTAGTATTCTACACTCACTATAGCACTCATATGATTTAGTAACTGAACTGAATTTGGATAATCTGTACAGGATGCGTATAAATTCACTTTACAAGCTGTGTTATGTAAATACTAATGGTATTAATCTATTGTCCTGTAAATGGACTGAAAACTTTCTTATGGGTCGATTACAAAAATATTACAAAAACGATTATATTCCTGTACGTCTGTTTTGGCGTTCTCCAAGGTACTATTTGCCCTCTGCCGTTCATTACTTTTTGTCAATGACATACCTAATGTAATCGGCAGTGCACATTGTAAAATGCAGCTAATTGATATTTAGTTATATATCAAATACTATTGTCCAGATACTGGTATAAGATAATTTTGCTGTATGGATAAGAAAGTGGTAACTTCCCATTTTTATAAACAATTATAAATAAATGTGGTGTTTAAGATATTGAGTCAGGATGTTCAACGGAAAGTGTAATTCTATCCTCTGAGGACTAGGTTAAGGACTTATGTGTAATAATTGGAAATAACCCAAAATTTTCAACACATTTCATTAACATAATATAAAAAAGCTGATCGTGTTAGCAACATCGTGTTATTAATTAATTAATACTAATTTATTAGCCTCAAATCCACAAAAATCTCTAGGGCTTTACAGTTAAATACTGTCTTGATGCTTCGCCATCCCTAATAAAAATAGTTTATTAATTGCCTGCAAAACTTACATTCCTGCTTTTAGTGAAATATTTTACCCCAAATGGAACTCTATTTACTAAAAGACCTTAATTTGGTTGAAAACGTTGAGCGCTACTTCACTCGCAGTTTAGGCGCGCAATCTTGACAACATGTCATACCTTGAGTCTCTGACCATTATCATTTTTAAATTTTAAGCCATTCGAACATGGACGAATAAATGTGTTATTCAATATTACGCTGTATGCTGTAGACAAAGATCATATTTTTTAGTAAAGACCTCTGTCTAATGTAAACAGGAGTAATAGATAATTCACTGTAGACTTGATTGTAGAATCAGCCCCCAAAGTCTTTGTCGTGCCCCATGGTCAAAAACGTTTCAAAAACGTTTAGTAGATATAAATCTTAATAATCGTCTACCACCTACCAACGGGTATCTAATTAAAGTATCAAATTTGTATCTAATTTTTGTGCAGTTTTCTTCTAATTAGATTTTTTAGCTGTACAACTTTTATTTTCTACTGTATGTATGCTTTATCCCGGTTCATATTATACATTTTTGTAAATATGATCACTATGTTTTCAAAATAAGATAACGCATAAAAATATTAGAAATATTTAAAATCGATTGAAAATGTCATTCTGGGTGGAAGCAGCTGACATGCACTACCTACTGGTATGAGAAAGATGCTAGTGGATACTAGACTTTACTAGTTGCTTGTAGATAAGATAAGATGCACTTTATTGCAGGTAAAAACCGCTAATATCAATATACATAAAAATAAAAACTGCTACATACGTACAATAGCCATTACGTCACACAGACGCACGTAAAACACTGTCGGAATAAAATTATTTACAGACAAAAGTGTGTGTCTGTGTGTGCACGTGCACATGTGTGCGTGTGTACTGTACTATATATATATATATATATATATATATATATATATGCATGTGTGCATCTTTACGAAGTTAAATTCAGAGCTAACAGAGTTAACTGTTTTCACTGAGAAGACATGTTTAGATCACAAATACAAACTTCATGCATCATAAATTAAACCAGTCATACTACACAAACCATAAAAAACTATGCAAATTAAATTGGCATGATTAACTAAGTTCATATGAGCACCAATAGTTTTGACAAGCAGCCTAAACAAATTTTGACTACAGTATATACAGGAAGTTGTAATGTCATCAAGGAATATTGTAATAAAAATTAGCAGTGAGACAAAATTAAAATATGGAAACATAACAGAATTTAGCACGTGAAAACATATAGAAAGTATTTATATCGTGAGCTTGGCGTTCATGCAACCGAAAATATAAAAATCTGTAACATAATACAAACAAAATCAACAAAATATTTGGCATGGGCATATTGCTGTTAATTTTATGAGCACTAGGACTGGTATGCAACTGAACTATAATTATTTTGGTTGGTAAACATTAATTTACTAGTTAAAAAGTTTCAGATTCATTCCTTTACATTTTGTTGTGGCACAAATGGATATTGAGTACCTATCACTAAGTTGGATGCTAAAACATTTTCTAAACTAATTTCAAATGTTAGGAGAGTGATTTTGCTTCTCCACATAGCCCATGGATTTTAGTTTTTGAACAGAATTTATGGCAAACTTTATATGAGTCATATATTTTTCTCATCGTAATTTTTCCATACCTAGTCCACAATTACTTATAGCTAAGCTGTTTTTTGCACTGTCGTGCATGATACAAAATAGTTCAATTATGTGTTGCAAGACTCATTGCGAATAGTTTGTTAGTAGCTGTAAATCCAATATCACTTGCAGAATTGATGTTTTTCTTGAATCATTAATCTTGTCTCGGTCCTCTCTTCTAGTAAATTTGAATATTGTAGGCATTGGACTAGTCTGGCTTTGGCAAGCGAGGAGCTGTGCTGATATTGTTAAGGTTCATTTGTACTCCTGTTGCTTTAATTTGACTTAATTTGAACACCCTGTCATTTTGTCGATGGTACTAGAGAATGTATATTTGAATGTAGATCGATATACATTAATAAATGGGGATTTTCTGTGCAAGATATAAGTGAAAACAATGTAGATACATTGAGTAAAGTTCGATTATATGTCACAGAGCTGTTGCAAGGAAAGATAAGCAGACAGTGAAGTGAAAAAGGGAATGTGTATAAAGTGAAAAAATACGTGTTTTTGATTTTGCAAACTGGCAATTTTTATTGAAGTCAGTTTGCTCGCTTATTTGGTGAAGAGGATCTTGTGTATCCACGGCACCCAACGTAATAAACTGGTGTTGAATTAAATGTTATGGTCGGAAGGTGGGTGATGTTGCATTAGGAAACATGTCTGCCTTCATCAAAGAAGAAATTGCTGATGATTTTAACAATTTTTTACTGCTGCATCGGCCGCAGTTGGAATTATCCGGTGTCCCAAAACACTATTGGGCATCCCTGTTACACAAACTTGAAAATGATGTATTCGACGCTGGTAACGCCTTCAGCATGATGCAACTAGAAGATGCAAATGGGATTTTTATGGGTTGGAAAACTGTAGTAAGTGGTGATAATGTTGTAAATGTTGAAGATCCGCTGCAAATTTATTTAGTTGACCATGCTTGGACATACACAGTGGACTATGCAAAAAAGCAATTAATCACCTGTTCTACTTTACTTCGGCGTATGGCATTATTGATGAACGTGAATGCTGATAATGTTGATACAAAAGAATTAGTTGAAACTGTATTATCTGAAATGTGGAAATTCAATCAGACGTACCATCTCGGAAACCTTGAGGCACATGCTGAAATGCGTCTTCCCGTTTGGTATGTGATGGATGAGTTTGGGTCACGAATTCAACACTCTGATTTGCCTAATGCCAAAATGGTACCATTTTACTACATGCCGCAGCAGAGTGGTTTTACATTATTGTGGCCTATCAAGAACATTTCACCTGGGGAAGAGGTCACAAGAGATTATGTTCAGAATTGTTTTGAACCACCCTTAAGAAAAGCTCGCTTGCTCCCTTGGTGTAAGACTGATTTAACTTCTGTTAGTGCAAAACAAAAAGAGCCCGAAGAGTCTTACTATATGATTTCTCGTCAAAATGAGACATTGCCAGATACTTCTTGCCTTAAATTAAGAAGCTTGGAGATGAACAAAGAGCTGTATAAAATCTATACAGACTATGAAGTGTTACATAAGTTTTTAAACCATCCACAGTTTAGTTTTGTTGAGCATTTGGAAGAAGCTGATGTTTTGTGGATTCGCAGTCACTTCACTGAGTATAAGACATTCAGTCAAGCAAGTCCTGCTAAGTTTGTAAATCAGTTTCCCTATGAAAGCATCCTTACTGTTAAGGATCTACTAGCCTGTGTTTGCAGGCGTGCTGTAAAAACTGAAGACTGTTTTGATGAGGATACTCTGGAGTGTATCCCAGCCTGGCTACCTGTAACATACAATATTTCTACTGAACTTTTGCAGTTTATTTCGTATTATCAACAAAGGCAGAGGAGAGGATTAGACAATACATGGATCTGTAAGCCGTGGAATCTTGCTAGAGGTTTAGGTATAGTAATCTCTAATAATGTGAACTGTATTGTGAGACTACCTGAAGGTGGACCAATGATTGCTTGCAAGTATATTGAAGACCCTGTCTTATTTAAACGAGATGATGTAGGCAAGGTCAAATTTGACATTCGTTTTGTCGTGCTGCTTGTTTCAGTCAGACCACTGGTTGTTTACTTGTACAAAAACTTCTGGTTAAGATTTGCTAACAAGGAATTTTCCTTGAATGATTTAGATGACTATGAAAAGCATTTTACTGTCATGAATTACAAGAAAACTGTTGACTTAAAACAAATGTATTGTGATGATTTCATTGTTGAATTTGAAAAACAAAATCCAAGTCAAAAGTGGAGAGAGATCATGGGTGAAATCTGCTCAGTGATAAAATCCATGTTTGAGTGTGCAACTGTAGTACCGCCTCCTCGTGGGATAGCTCATTCTCCTCAGTCCAGAGCCATTTATGGAATTGATATGATGTTAGCTTGGAAGACTAAGAACAATGTTAGGTGTATACAGCCAATGTTGTGTGAAGTGAATTACATGCCAGACTGTGAAAGAGCTTGTCTTTATTATCCACAATTCTTCAATGATGTTTTTAAAGTCTTGTTCTTGAATGAGCGGAATACAGAAAGTGTAATTGAACTGTAGTTTGATGTCTATTCATTGAACCTAGAATGTAAACTTTCAGAACTTTGTACAAAGCAGTTTGGTTGTTACTTTCCAAAAATTATTTTAGTAAAACCAGTTTTTATTTTTCAATTACGAGTGACTAAAAGTTAATGTAAAAATATTATTTGCTATTTAGTTATCTTTGATATCTTTGTTCAGATCATATTTAACTGCTGTTATATAACCAGTTACCATATTAAAATTGATTTGTTGCAAAATTAAAGAATTGTATGAGGTACATTGTGATAAAAATGTTTTAAACAATAAATGTGTGTAGTGTACGGGCTATGGAATTTTAAAATTTAAAGTTCGCTTGTTTTATGTTTTTGCTAATAAATCATACTGTAACAAGATTTACATATTTCCCTTTTCTGTGGAAAATGTGATACCGACTAGGCAATTAAAAATCGTTTTTTTATTTAAATAAATAAGTAAGTAAGATAATAAGTAAGAAAAGTAAAAATAATTACAAGTTATTATGCATTGAATTTTGAACAATTGGCACTTCCAGTTAGTTGATTTCGGCCTTGTGGTTTACAAATGTGTTCTAGTTCAATTATTTTTCACTTATGATAGATTTTCGCAACATTTGCATAGCTGGGACCTATATTTCAAATAAAGGGCTTCAATGAGGGGCCCCTATTTCAGATAGAGGGCCTCAAGTAAGAGATTCGTTATCTCAAATGAGGAGCCACTTTAAATTTGGATTTTCAGATTTTATGCCCACCAATTTTATTTTAAGTTATCTGAATTATTCAGCAGCCCAAACTCGAGGAGCCTTACACTGAGCCTATACCAGCCTACAGGGTAATCCAACCCTGAACAGAATAAGTTTTTTCCATATTTTTATTTTAATTTTACTAAATATTACGTTTTGAAATTTTGTGTTGTGTAGTAATTTTAAATCGCTGTTGTAGTATTAACTGTATATATTTTTTCGTACAATGTCAAGCACATATTTGTATGGATTTTGCATTATAAATAAATAAGTAAATAAACTTAAACTTATTATAAAATTTTTTCTCAGTTTTGAATGGTAATTTATTTTTTCAAAGGACTTGTACTCTATGCAGCTGTTATTCATTTCTTTTAATGCTCTTTCATTATTCTTTTATTTAATGCAATAACAAGAAAGAAGCAAGAAATTTAATTTTTTACGCACACAGTTTTGCTTGAAGCAGTTGTTGCATATTACAATGTAAATTTATACTTATATATATACTATTTGCAATGTTTTTTTCTTATTTTACATTGCAGCATTGCAGAAAGAGATTGAAGTCTTGAGAGCTATGTTGGGTGAAGTGCATTGTGATGTAGACACTGCTACTGTTTCTGAAATTACTGAGTTAAATCAACAGTTAGCAAATTCCGAACGTCTCATGTCTGAAGTGACACGAACATGGCAAGAAAAGTTAACACAAGCTGAGAAAAGAAAAGCCATTGAATCTTCTGAGCTAGCAGTATGCCATGAAGTTTTTTCTCAAGTGTTTTCTTGTTTGTTCTTACAATAATAATAGTTTTCCGTTTCCTTTAATTATAGTAAGCAGTCTTACTGGTTTTACTTTTTTTGTTTTGAGGTGGTTTCAGCTCTTCAGTATAACTGAGTTTTAATCTATTTGGGATAATATGCTAGGTCATCGTGCGTTGCTCATTGCCACTGTAAATGAGTGATAGTAGAATTCGCTGACTTGTCTTTTCTTTTTATTGCATTGTTGCTCTCTTTGTTCATTGAATACTGTAACTTTAAGTAACTGAATAACAGAGTGTGTAGTAGGAGAGTACAGTTGGAGACCATAATTATAATGAAAACTGGCTACTTCTAAATACAACAATTCATTCATTTTTTTATTTAGTCACTGCTAACATTGTTATAATGTAATTATTGGAAAATTCATAGGCCACCGAGTGGATTGAAGAGTATGCCACTCTTGAAAAATGTTCGTTTTTCTTTTACAGAACATTGGCATAGCAGTAAAAGTAGATAGCAGATTGCCATATCTAGTGAATTTAAATGAGGATGCACAGTTATCAGAGACATTACTGTATTTGTTGAAAGATGGTGAAACAACTGTTGGTAGAATGAGTAGCTGTTCTAAACATGATATCAAGCTCTGCGGTGCACTTATAGCTGATAATCATTGGTGATTATTCATAGTACTGAATTTAAGTATATATTAATTTTACTTTTTTGTGTCTGGTTGGATTTATTTATTTATATGTGATCTCTGTGGCTACAGCTCCAACTGAAGGTTTATTTTTTAAATCAGAGTGAAAAACCAATAAAAATGGCTCTTTGGTCCATTTTTGCGCAAATTTTGTACTCCTTAGTTTGCGAGAACGGAAAACCAGTAATGGTTTGAATATTCGTACGTGGGTGGGTGCACTAGAGCTTTTTAGAGTTCGTGAGAGGCCAGTGGGTTCCTACGGTCAGCATTTTTCCAAACCAACTACCCATTTTTTGAGATTTTGACAAAACAACATGTAGAACAAGTAGTCTTGTGGCCTCTTAGTAGGTTTTTTAGTTCTTTTGAAAAAGGAGGAACTGGGCTACACGATGACATGAGTTTCTTTTACGAGTGCTTCCAATAGAATGGGAAAATTCTAAGATCTTTCTTATGAGTTTCTCATGGGGAAAGTATAGGACACAAAGTTATTGTTAGTGATGTCGCCCATTATATTCTGCCTACAGACTTTGCTTTAGTATAATAATTAAACTGACCGTTAATGTTACTTGTATCTGTTTATAGTTAACTTACGTTACCATTGGTATGAAAACAGTAAGCAAGGACTATGTAGAAGGTACATGCATTAATGATAATCAGTGCATGGATTTAATCAAATTTGTCCAAACTATGTACAAACTATGAACAAAATGTTTTGCATAGTTTCTTTAGCTGTTGTTGTCACCGTCATTGTTGCTCTGTCATACTGGGCCTTTTGCTGGAGCCACGCAGAGCAGCTGCTTGGTCCCGGTATTCTGAATGTGCTAATGAATGTGACATACAGATTTGTCATTCACAAAGCAAATACCTGCATTTATTAGCCATTCAAATTAATACACTTCCAAAATTACTTTCGCGCCATCTTAAATCTAAAAGTAAGAGTGCCTTGCATATTTTTCTGCTGCACGGCAATAGTGATGAAGGCACACTCACAGAAGCCACTTTTGCTGCAGAAAAGTTCAACAGCTACTTTGCTAGTGTGTACCAGTTTGAGGATACATCCAGTATGCCTGATTTGGTTTCCCATACTGATGTTGAGCTATAACTGATTGACTTTTCTCCAAATAACATTGCGCATATTTTGAGGAATCTCAAAGTTGATTCCTCACCTGGACCTAATGCCATTCCAAACCTAGTTCTCTCTAAATGCTACTTTGCTCTCTCCAAGCCACTCTCACAATTGTTGACTAAATCATTTCAACATTCCACACTTCCTGCTGATTGGTCAGCAGCAAGTGTACATCCTGTTTACCAGAAAGGTTCTATTAACCCTTCAAATTTCAAGCAATCGGCTTGACCTCATCATGTTGCAAGGTCATGAAACCGACATCAAAAACAGACATGGATTTTACCAATGCCAATAATCTTATTTCTCATCACAATATGGCTTTTGAAGTAAAAGAACAGCACAAGGTGACCCAGCATCTAGTTAATGGACTGCCTGTTGATGCCGTACTTTTAGACTTGCAAGGCCTTCGATGTTGTCCTACATCAATTGCTAACTGATAAATTAAGCCTTTTTGACATTAAGACTTGATGTGTTTGCTCTAGAGGATGATGTAAATTATGTTAGTGATTGGGTTCATCGCTAATTGATGACAAAATGTATTACTTTATACTTTCGATTGAACAATCCGGAATTTCAGTATATGGTCGATGATGAAATGATCACTTCTGCTACTTCTGAACGTTACCTAGGCTGTCTCATTTCATCTGATGCTAAGAGAATTGTCAAAAACTTGCATCAGATGTCCAAGCAGTCATCAGCTACATACAACGCTGTTATGGTCTGTTAGACAAATAGTCATTTTTACTTATGCATCAGTCTCTAATATACTGGAAACTTGAGTATGTGTGTTGCATTTGGTCGCCTTATTACCCACGAGATATTGAGCTTTTGGAAAATGACGAATGTTGTGCCACACACATAGTCTCTTGATTATCCAAATTTAATTGTAAGGAACGACTTTTTATGTTGTTTCTTCACCCTCTGTACATTAGGCATCAATGAGCTGACTTAATTCTTACCTATCAGTTGTTCCATGGCCTTGTACATTATAACTACAGACTTTTTTTGTGTCGTCTAGTTGTGCAAGGCTTTGTGGACAACTTTAAACTTGCAAAGCCTCATGTACATCTGTACAGGTTTGCTTATCAAGTTATAAATTTGTGGAATTCTTTGCCATTTGAAGTTGTAAATGCCTCTAATCTAAGTACCTTTAAAACTCGCCTTCACAGTCATTGCTATCAAAATTTGTAATTTTTTTATAATTTTGTATTTTCTATTTATAATCTGTATCAATTGTTAATGCTCTAAATATGCAAAATTTAGCACTAATGTACTTATATTATTGTGCTGCATGATATGCTTCACTATGTTGTCTCTTCTGTATGGGGACTACCTTTTAAGCCAATGTACTCTGTTTTATAACCCTTGCTTACCAGTAAAGATACAACTACCCATAAATGATAATGACAGTTGCTGTCCCGTCGGTGCTGAAGGCCATGCCTTGGTAGGGTGTGGCATTAGTGTTGTGTGCTGTAGATAGTGTGGTGTGGTGTGCAATGGGTAGTGTGGCATGGTAGGTACTCTGATGTGATGCGGGTAGCATGGTGTGGTAATGGTGATATGTTATGCGTGGTGTGGTGTTTGGTGATGCAGTGTAAGAGTAAATGTTTCATAGCATGTCATTTAACTATAGAATTTTCTATGATGCATTTATTATTGTACTATAATTTTATCTTATGTGTAAATTATGCAGTTATGTTTTATATATTGATTATTACAGCACTCTCATAAACACTAATGGCCAAGTCACGGTAATTCCTTGCGAAGGTGCTGATTGTTACATCAATGGAGCTTCAGTATCTTCGTCTATGAAATTAAACCATGGGGACCGCCTAATTTTAGGCAGCCATTATTTTAGATTAAATAATCTTCAAGGAACAACTACAAACAGAAAGAGCAGTATTCTAAAGGACTTTGATTATGCTCACAGGGAGTTGATACAGGCTCAAAATGCCAAGTAATAATTGTTTTTTAATGTTTTTGTTTCAATTAGCATTCTGATATACATATCAAAATCTTCTTGTTTTACAATCCATCTATATACTATTTAGTATTACTATTTATGTATTTTCTGCTGTAACATTTGAATAAGTGGCATAGTGAACAGTCACCTTAGGTCAAATGATTGGACAGAGAACATTGGCCAGTTTTTCAATTGTTGCTCAATTTTGGGATAGATGTACAGTAAGTATTCTTTAAAAAGTGAGCGTGTCCTAATTATGTGGCAGGAGCCAAAATCAGTGCCCATGAAACTCATATAGTATTGGTTTTGCATGTATGGGCAGCCAGGAGACGTCGATGTGCATTACCTATTTTTTAAAAAGTGGACCTGACCATGTCACATGACATGGAAAAAATACTATTACTGCAAGGCAAAATTACTTGAGTACAAAAATTTTAATTTTCTGGAGATTTTCTTAAATTTTATGTAAAATAACTTTCTTCGCGATGTTGTATTTTGTCAGCGGTTTGTGCGCTATGGTGTCGAATGGCCAGTACTGCAGTTGGCATGAAATTACTGTTGAACATGCAATATGTTCTGTGTGCAATCAAGTTTACTGTTTTTGTGTAAATACTGAGTCTTTTCTCTAGATTAGAAGAAGAAATGCGAATTGCTGAGGAAAAAGTACAGAAAAAGGCAATGCAAGAGATAGAAAGAGTCGAGAAAACTCTTACTCACGACTTAAGCATCCAGAAACATAATTATGAAGAACAACTCAAAGACCTGCAAGATGTTCTGGTTTGTAACACTACTATCACTCTGACTCATTATATTTGAAAGTTGGTTATTTAATATTACAAGTATTATAATTGCAATTACCAAGGTTAGGAAATGTAAATATCCATACCTCTTTACTGCGAGCTCTCTTGAAATTATGTTTTATTCTCACAGTTCTATAATGAAGCATTTTTTTGTACCTTTGTATGATATTAATTTCTATTTAAAGAACAGATCATAATTTTTATAATAATATAGTATTCAAAAGAAAAACATCGCAGTCACGGGCACAGATAACGTAAATTTTAATTGAAAGAATATGTGCTATAGTGGTGTGCTATCTGTGGTTGTACTAGTTGTTTTATATATTCCAAGCCTAAGTTTTTCAAACGGCACACTTGCATTTCATCTATGTCTTTAATTAAGTTAATTTTGTTAAAGGAGGAGCAGAAGAAGGAGTATTTAGCAAAGGAAAGCCAGTCTGAGAATAATGCTTACCAAATTATTATGGAAAAACAGGTAAAGCATATATAACATTTATCAAAGCACTGTTGTTGAAGAGTGGAAACATTCTGAGTTAAAAAAGTCTTAGCATTCTCTGAAAAATGTTATTAGAGTTATCACATAATTTGCCAAAACTTACATAACCTTTTTGATGCAAATAATTATTCAAACAAATATATAAAAGTAATTGGTTTAGGTGTGTATAGTAATTAATATGTTTTCGTTGTAGTCAAATGGCTGGCATTATGACCAGTGTAAATGACTAATGTAAGCAGTAGCATTAGATTTTAAATTATAAGACTGTATCTTATAAGACATCCAGCATTAATAAACAAAATATAATCATATTTTAGCTGTAAGCTTGTAGGCGTCGTGTTTATTGCTTTTAATGGTTTTGAAATCCTTATTGGGTAATATGTGTACCTAAGCCTGCTTTAAACGTGTTAATGTTTTGCAACTTATGTAAAATGCATTTGTTCATTTTAATGTTAGTATTATATTTAATAAATTATCATTATTAACTTGCATTCTCTTGTAGCTCATGCAGTACAAAAAAAAATATGAAACTTTTGAGTCAGTATACAGTAATGTTTCGGTTTGAGGAAATTTGTTTGTTTAGCATCTTTAGCATTTCATTACTACTGTACTTACTCCATCACTGCAGTGGTGTGCTACTTCTGCACTGGTAGTGCCACAAACACAAAACACCAGTTTAATAATAGCTAAATAAATTTTCATTGCATGTTGCTAATGGCTCAAAACAAAAATTAATAATTTAGGCTTGACTGTTGTGATATAGTAACTATGTTAATTAAGGTTTTAACACACTTTTCTTTATGAGAACTATAGTGGAGCCTTACAGGGGTGAATTATGCATATATGTAGTTTAAATTTTGCTGTTTATTACAATAGTTTTTTTTTTTAAAAAAGAATGTAGCCCTCACTACTTTCTTTTTAAAAAAAAACTATTGCAATAAACAAAATTCAAACTACGTGTATATATGTATAAGCTATATGTATATACACTGCCTACTTATTTACTATGGTTATGGTTGTTGCACCTGAGTGCAGCAACATAGCTAAGATGAGATACTGTGCCAGTATTGGAAATGTGTTTACTTTTTTAGCTCTTTTACTTGATCTTATACCTGCTATAATTTTATTTTTAGATGCTAGAAGCTGAAATAGCAAAGAAGGATCTGCAATTGAAAATTTACACTCTAGATGAGGTTTGCCAACTTTCTTAATCAATTTATTTATTATAATCATTAAATAATATGCTGTTTATTATCAGTTAAACTTTATATGCTGTTTATATCAGTTTAACTTTATTTGTTTTAAATTTTACTAACACAGTAAGTCCTCACTTAACGATTCTTTGCATTGACAGTTCATTTTTGTGAGCCTCAACTTTTTACACATTTTTCTTTAGTGTTCACTTTAGTAATTCTGGTTTTAGTGTTACTGAAATTTTTCTTATTGAGTTAACACTTTATAAAGAAGCCAGGACCAATCGAAAGCAAATGTCAATTTCAATTCATTTAAATAAACCTAAGATGAGTCGAATGTCGTCTCAAATTTCTAAAGTGCATCAAAGAGGCTTTATTTAGCTTGCCAATGGAGCACCTAAGAGAACCAATGTTTTAACTTTTCATTTTTGTTAATGTGGCTATGTCCACAAAATCACATCGTGGTTATATGTAAAGACATTTCACTTGAATAAAGTATTATTGACGTTGATCGAGAAGTTACATAGTTCTAATCTACTAGTCAGGTCTAATGCTGAAGTTCGTTAAAACTTTTATTGCAAAGAAGTTGAATAATTACAGTTTAATGCATTTATAAACATAAAGTAGTTTAAATAAATGAGAAAAACCCAAGGGGTTTGTAACCAGCACTTTCTTGTTCAAAGCAATGTATGTAGCTGAACAAACAAGATGTCAGTTAAGCACCTGGTCATATCACTTTATTTGTGCTTGCCAGCTGTATTTCTCATATATTTTGTCTTCACCACACAGGTTGCTGTACTGTCACAAAACTGCAATCTAAAATGAACAGTTTTATTTCAGAGTGCTGGCCAGGCTGAACATGCATTATGGAATATTGTTGAAGAACTAGAAACAGAAGTGAAACACAAAAGTTTGCCAGAAGCAAAAGTCTGTCAACAAAGAAGTAACTTAACACCATCATTGATGCATAGTTTAGGAGTTAAACTAAAGCAAGCAAATGTTATAAGTAGTGCTTTAGACAAACAAATGGTAAGTTTTAATATTAGATTTGTACTGTGTTTCCTCAAGTTGCATAAGTTTGCATTTGTTCAAGTTGTTTTTATCTCTGCTTTGCTTTTGCCCGTGTGTGTGCGTGTATGAGGGTGTGAGTATGCGGCAGTAGTGGTGGGCGTGGGTGAGTGGTTGGACGGGTGCGTGTGTGTGTGCACATATGTAAAACGTATTTCACAATTTTGTGTTATTAGATAATTGTGTCTATTTTTACAGGAATTTTCTTGTGAGGATAAACCATCAGAGACTTTGGTTAAAGTTTCTAATAAGAAACTAGGATTTCACACTTTTTGGTCAATCCCAGAATTCAATCAACGTGTACTACAAATGCAGGATTTATTTGAGGTAGTTTTATTGTCACCAATATTAAGCTTTATGTAATAGCTAGAGTTTTTGTTTTAAAGTAATATATACTGAATGTTTTAGAACAATAGTTACCAGGATTTGAACACCCAGTGTTTGCTTTAGCTCACTGTATCGAGAAGCTCAGTAAGCTTTCTCTCTCTGTTGTTCTGGAAATAGATATCTTTCTGTCACTTTAAATTTTTTGGGTTTATTAAAACTGAAATAAAACTGTTCTTGTATTTACTTCAAACTTTTAAACTGAATATGGTTAGTCTTAGCATGTTGAAATGATTACAAATTGCAACTAAGTTCTTGTCTTTTTCTTAATGACACAACCTAGGTCTGGGTTTTACCAGTCATGAGAATCATTCGTCCGTAATCCGAAGAACATTATATTTGTTAAAACATTTTTAACAAATCTGGACATTTTGAATACATGTTAATATAAAAAATAACAAAATATCCACAAAGATGATATAGTAATTTCAACAAAGTATGCAAAATTCATTATCGGTATATAAGATATTATAATTACAAGAAAGCAAATCATGTATGTTTTGACGGCCCTATTTGTCTATGGTGCTTCACCTCAATACCAGCATCAGTTTGTGCTATATTTGCCCTTGCACCACTGTTTTTATTACTGTTGTTACTCTGTAGCTACCTCATATTAGCAACGTAGCTGTTTATAGCTACCTGGTATGAGCGTAGATAGTAACAGGTATTTAGTTTGCTTTAGCTTCTCCCACCTTTCAGTGGTAATCGCTTATTAAATGAATCACGTGTTTGACATTGACCTATTTGCTGATCGCCATTTCCTGCGTTGAAATAAATAAACAGTCTTGATGGAACAAACAGAGTCGTTGCTTGAGAGGATTCCCATTAGTGAACCACAAGTTAACCATTAGTGACGCTTGGAGTTTCCAGGACCAATGGCGAGAGTACGCTAGTGGTGAGTGACAGATACCAGTCGTCTGGAGCTCCTTTCTTGCTCTTTATGGTGAACAGGACTTGTTGAGAAACCTTGTTGAGATACATAATTAGTGCATAACCTGGTCTGCATAACATTACCTATTTGGCTTTTGTTAACTACTTAGGTAATGCATACTAGGCTCTGCCTATATAAACTTGTAATTTGTAAATTTGTAAATTTACCATTGATGATGACAGAAGTAGTCTGTCAAACGTTTGACATTGTTTTAACTGTGTAAAGTAAAAGTTTAATAAAATTGTGTTGTTTTACCTATAAATATTTTTAAGTGCATATAGTAAAAAAGTGAGTTAAAATTGTCATGTCAAAATACATCGTTAAACTTAAGCTTAACATTTATTATTTATGAATGAAGATGTAATCGATACCTGATAACTAAGCGAGTAACATTGTGAGAACCCTCTGTAGCTATAAGCAGTTATCACGCTTGGCTAGTAGTCAGCTCTCAGGTACTTCCTCACACCAAGAACCAACCCTATTATGCCGTCACATACCCTATTGTTATGCTTATTTTTATTTTGCTGACAATAAAAAAGAAAATTTTGAGTTTGCTGTGCTGCCTTTTACCAATCACCTAAACAATTGGCGACGGCACTGTAAGTGTGTTATACAGGCGTTGGTTAGTTAAATTGAACTTCTTACAATAAATAGTCAACCACCTCAACATTTTTATCTTTGAAACCAGACTGTAACTGCCTCACAATTCTTTGTTGTAGTTATTTTTCCATCCAAACTTTTGTAATTCTTTCTTTTCCAATTTCTCCTTTTTTTAATCGTACAACCTAACCCAATATCGACACCAAACCACATCTGCATATTGGTGCTAAAATTTGACTGACCCCTTGCTGAATAATTATTACCAGAGTTTGATGCCGTCTAAACATGCGTCCGTTTTTAGACTGACAGTTTTAGTTTGACAGTTTAAAACTGATCGTGTAAATAGTGCAGTAGAAGACATAATGAGCAATACCGTGGTATAATGATAATTATGTTAGAGTTTTATACACTCACTACAAGCGGGGCTGAGTTGCACTTCATATTTGCATATGGAAAGTTGGCAGTATTTCTCTTATATTGATGATTACTTATTCTGACGAAATATTTTGTTTTTTTACTGTGGCTGTAAAAATTTTTGCTATAACTCCTTTCTTTGAGGTCCAAAATTGAACAAATTAATGCTATAGTACGCCTCGTATCCAAAGATTGTTTCTTATGTACCTGTAATAAACTGATTCTGGACAAAAATGCCATGTTGTACATTGCAGAGATTTTTGTCTCCGAAATTATTTGTAGTCAATGGTGCAGTAGCTAGATTAAGTTATTTGCTAAATCTATTACTGGTTGTTTGTTTAGAATGATTTACTGATCACATTAGTTTTTAGAGTGGGAATCACATTCTTAGAGTTTTTTTTTAGAGTGGTGATCAGAAGACAGGAGACGAAGTATTCTATAATTTAAAAGATACATGGTATAAGGATGGCCATGCTACTCCCCTGGAAAGCCCTTTCACGTAAGCTCGCAGTTATAAAATGTTTTATTGTGGTATTTTTACTTAGAAGTAAGCTAAGAATGACTGTAGTTATGTCAATTTCTGAATGATGTTTATGTCTAATGTAAGCACTTTGCATTTTTGAAGATAGTCTTAGACAACTGTTATTTAACTGTTATGCAACTTCTGTCTGCATCTGAGCCATTTTCTGTGAAAGTTGTGATTCAAATATCAGTCTATAGTCTCTGTATAAGAGCTAATTTGTCTCGAGTTTGAGAAGTTTCTAACATTTTTGAAACAATGTGCTAATGCAATGCTAGATATATTTTTATATTTGCTGACTAACTTGTAGTTTAAAAGTTTGTATACTGTGTTTTAGAGAATCATATTTTATATTATGGTATTGAACAGCAAATGGCAGTTGAACAAACTTTGCAGTATATAAAGTAGTTCTGAGAGCTGCTAACATGTGTTGCATTAGATCGTTGTTTCTTACTCAGTTTAATAGGTTTTAATGTTGCCAAACCATAACTATAATTCGTATTTACCATCCATCACAGGTTTATATGCACTTACAGATATTTTGTGAGTTATAATATCGATAACGTGCCTGCAGTAAGCTTAATATCAGTGTAACTATAAACTGAGTAAGCAAGTGTTTAGTGGGCTACCAACACTTAAAAGACAAGAAAAGGGGCACCTGAAGTTGTTTCAGAAAAGTTGCTTTAAAAAATTATACTACTTTGTAACAATTTTATGCATATTTCGTACTCGCGTTGAAACGATTTACGAATTCTTAAATGTAAATTCTTCTACCGCAGCAGGTAAGGTAGGTTTATATATTCGCAACTCATTTGAAGTTATTGTAACTAATGAAAATTAACTAACAACAAGTTTTTCTTGTGAGAAAGCGAGACAAAGTACTTTACCTGTAACTATGAGTGAAATTCAGGTTGAGCACTTATTTATTGAGATATAAATGCCAAATAGCAAATCTCCAATAATTTTTGGTCTGATGTACATTCACCAAAATCATTTAATAAATGCAGTTTAATAAAGAAATGGAAAAAGTACTCAAACAAATTAATTCAACTGGTCACATAGCTTAGATATGCAGCGATATAAATATAAATTTGCTGCATCATAGTGAAAATGCATCTATTTTCAATTATCTTAATGTGTTATACGAAAACTGTTTTTTTCCTGCCATAACACAACTTACGCGAATGACCCTCAATTCAAAAACTCTCATCGACCACATGTATATAAATAATCTTCAACACCCACTTACTACAGGCATTGTCACATGGAAAGCACCAAATAAAACAGTCAAAAGGGACACTAAATTCTGACCATTTCCTTACTGATGTGAAAGAGCCATTGTCCAGGCCAGTAATTCTGAAGCTGACAACATTAATACTGCATTTGAATATTTTATTGATGTTTTCTCTCGTACATTGGAACATCGTGGCCCCCACTTGCACGCCAATAAGAAGAGAATCGAACACTTTTCACAAACCGTGGATCACTTCTGACATCCTAAAAGCAATCCGAACAAGAAGTTGCTTATTTAAAACTCACAAATTATCAACTCTGCATGCAAAAGAAACTACTATAAAACTTACTCATACAAGCTCAATCATGTTAAGTCCTCATCAAAAAAGAAATACTATGATAACTTATTTCAGCTATACCAAAACAACGTGAGAAAAACATGGAGAACTATGCGATAACTAAGAGATAAAAACCATAACATTCCTTCACAACTTGAAGTGAATGACAAAAGCTATAGTGATCCTTCGTCAATAGCAAACAGCTTTAAACATTTTTTCAATCGATCCTTCAATATTACCTCTAATATGGCTAAACACATACCACCTGCCACTACAGAGTTTCGAAGTTACTTGGTGGCTCCAAATTGCAACTCTGCCTTTTTTCATCCCGCAACTAATTAAGAAAGAAAAAGTGCTTTAGCTAAATTCAGGACTAATAAATCCCTTGAACCTGATAATATTCCAACCAAATTTTACAAATTGTCAATCAATATAATTGCTCCAATCCTAACCAAACTGATAAGTAACTCCTTAGCTCATGAAAACTATCCCATCTGCCTAAAAATAACCAAAGTCACACTTATTTACAAATCTGAATCTCCGCTAAACCCATCCAATCATTGGCCAATATCAAATCTATCTCTTGTCTCAAGAATTTCTGAAAAAGTAATCTTTAAATGCTTGAATAACTTCTACTCAAACAACATTTTATCAAAATTCGAGTTTGGATTTAGAAAAATCCTTCTCTACAGCCCTCGCTATTGCTGAATTTATCGAAAACTTGTTGCGGTACCTGGACAAAAATTCTGATCATGTACCATATTTTTTGATCTGTCGGAAGTATTAGACACAGCTCAGCACCATATTTTACTTTATAAATTAAAAAAACTATGGCTTAAGAGGCATACCTCTGAATCTCTTTTAATCATACCTGCATAATCATCAGCAGTTCATTTACGTGCACTAAACACATTCACCTCAACTCCCCGTAACATGTGGCATTTCACAAATATGATCTCTGTTTAATTTAAAAAATAGGTAACAACGACTTAATTCAAACCAACTGCATAAAGTATCTTGGACTCCAAATTGATAGTAACATGAAATGGAAAACTCACATTGATACTATAACAACAAAACTAAGTAAAACTGTAGGGATATTTACAAAACTGTGTTATTTTATTAATACAACAATCCTCAAAATGTCATATAACACTTTAATATATCCCTATTTACAGTATTGCATTTTGTGCTGGGGAAAAACAAAGCAATACATATTACAATCACTTATCACTGTATAAAACAAAATTGTTAAAATGCTTACATTTTCTTGTTACACAGCACATGCTACACCTTCTTACAACCAGTTAAATATAATACAAGTTTACATTATATATAGTTTGTTACTCTTTAAATTCATAGCTACAAAACGGATTATTTGCCAGGCTTATACAAGAATTACTTTTTAAAAATAAAAGAAGTCCATTCATATTCCACGAGATCCCACTATTTTCAAAATAGGTTCAGACTCAATATGGTTTGAACTCTTTTCACCATAATGGTGTCATTCCTTATAATTGTCTCCCTTCTGATATCATAGATTGCCAAAACTGCAGTAAAAAAATTTCATTTCCATCTAATTTGAAACTACACTATTTAGCTAACGAAATTCAGTAAGAAATTTTTGCTACCCATTTAGTCTGCTTATTTGCTTCATTTCTAAATTATTACTAGATTTTTTTTTCCATCTGTCACCTATTCATTATGTATCCCCATAGTATGAAAAAAAAATTCGGCATTAAGCTTTTATTCTTTGCCACTATCTTTTATGCACTCCAATTTACCAATAAATAAATAAATTACTTGGGTCACAATTAAACTTAAACTTGATGTGTTACTTCATACTCTTTTATTATTGTTTGATCATTGGATTCGTTTACTTCTTTCTTGCCTAAACTATTTTTAGTTTAATGATTTTCAATTTTCACAGTTTGATTTTGCTTTCATTCTTCGGTTCTTCCGGTGGATTGAGTTGCTTTAAATTCAAATTTTTGTTTTGTTAATTTTAATTTTATTTCGTTTTATCTGTCATTTATTTATTATTTGCCATTTTTAATTTTAACCTTATTTAAACTCATTATGTTAGTTTTTACCAAGCTATCCTTATTTTTCATTTTTGTTTTCAAATTGTCGATTTATATTTATTTGTTTATACCTACTTAACAGGTCAATTAATTTTCTTTAATTTTTGATGGGGTGGCTTTTTCGCCATTCCGTCTCTTATCTTTTTTATTATATTTTTGCTTTTGTTTATTGTCATCCTGTAAAAAATTCAGTGACAAATTAATTATTTACTTACTCATACACACACAACGTAAATCCGGGGTAGAAAAGGAAATGTTAAACTATGTCCCAAAAAAGTTTTCGTGCAAAACTATATTACTTAGCATTTTGCTTGCCTGTTTGAAAGACTTATGTAACTGGAAAAGAAAATCATTAATTATTTAAAATGTTTTCACCAATTGGTAAAATGTCATTGACTCATTTCGAGGGTGCACTACTCACTAACCAAAAAGCGTATTTTTATTCTTATTGACAAGATACAGTAATATAAATTTTACTTAGGTAACGACGTGTGCGCTACAAATGCTCTAATTATTTTTTCAAACTTTACTCAGCATTATCTAAATTGTTTGAAATGACTTAGCCCCCAAAATAGTGTAGATTTTTATCTCTGTTTAAAAGCCTAAGTGTCATAGAGCAGTCTAGCAGTGTATTGCCACAGTAGATTTTGCCATTTTAGTGCATGAACTGGTTTTGAACAACTAGGATGTGTATTTCACTGTTGTTAAATCTGTACCCAGTAGCAAATGTCTCAGGACAATAGTTATTATAGTTTTTACACTCCATGTTTTTTGTTATTATTTACGCTTTTACTGTACTGTATGTATTTTAGTTTATTTATTTTTCTTTCGTTTATTTAGTCTAGCTGGCATGCATAACAGCCGATTAGATTCTAGCACAGTGCAATCTCCTTTGTCTTTATCCACTAGTAGCTGGCAGTCAAGCAGCAGACGAGGTAAATTAATTTTATAGGTTTCTCTCAGATGTCTGTGTACATCTTTTGCGCAAAGTTGTTTTTGTACAAAAGTTGTTTTTTCTGGCTGTTTGAAATGTGATACATGCATAATTTTTCTGGTTTATTATCTTTGTTTGTGTCTGTTTTTAACAGGAAAGTGGCATTAGTACATCTATCAGTATTCTTTAATGTAAATTTTGAAATATGGAGCATTTTCTTTAATGTCTACTTGTTTTGTAAGGCCTGTAAATGGCAACTTTTGATGTTATAGTCCAGTCTTTTTTGCAGTGATTGACACAGAAGATGGATAAGCACTCAGTACATGTATATAGAATTTGTAAATTACAATTTAGTTGATATTAAATTATGGCACATTAGCTGAAATAGTTTTATTTAAAAGACTCAGATGTTTTCCCCTGCACCTTCACTGTAACATTTCAAGCCAATTTATAAGGATGACAGCTTTTAAAACAATAGTGAAAATAGTAATTATTGTTCTTTTAGATTTGAACTATATTTTATACAAAAATATTGTGTATTTCAAATAAAGTTACAACTTTATGTTGTGCAGGTTCATTGAAACTGAATGATTCAATTGTTCTGTCAAAGTCTGGAATGAGTAACAGTTTGATTGGTGATGCTAACAGTAACTGCTTAGCTGCTGTTACAACAGCTTGTTCACACTTAGTTTCAGATGCAGTGAATCGGTTATCAAAAGGTTGGTGTTTTCAATATTGTTTAAAGAGCAGCTTAATTTTTCAGCAGTTATTTTAAAATGACCAAGTAAACTGTAGGGCATTCAGAACTGGTCCATTGAAAGTTACTTTCTGATTGTAAGATCAGATAGCAGCACAGTGATTTACCTATTAAATGTAGTTTATTTACTTTCATTATCCCTAAAGTGTTTGGTACACTTGACACAGCTTTGTTTAATGATATGTATTTTCAGACAGTCAGCTGGAAGATACGCTGGCTGATAAAACTTTAGCAGTATGTCAAAGATGTTATGCTTCTGTATCTTCACTACACACATATTTTAATTGCCATGATTCCTCAAAAAATGTGGGTAAGTTTGACTTGATAACTTTGTGCAAACAAAACTTTTCAGCAGTCCCTAATTATTCAGATGATGTCTAGGCTATAAGTAAATAATCTATCATCAAATGTGTAAAACACATTTAAGTCTGTATTATAACATACCATTTTTTATACGACATATAATACATTTGCGATCGATGGACTGAGGAAAATTAAAAAAACATCTCTTAATATTATAGCTTGCTTAATAAAAGCTATTCCAGTGATTTTTGTTGGTACTGTCAGTCTTGGCTAAATCTGTTATGCTCATCAGTCTTTCATCCAATTCTTATTTATGGTTGGTTTAATGGTTGTTTTCGATTTCATTTATAACATTCAGTTAGTGAAGCCAAATTTTAATCAAAGTAGTCTATTCATATCGAACCTGTAAATTAAAGAATTGGTTTATTTAATTGATTTTATAGTAATTTTTGTAAACTAGCTGATACTGAGTTGAGCCATGCTTTAATCAACTGAACCTGAGTATTTTCACAAAACCTGGAAAGTAGAAACATTATATTTTAGACGAAATAATTAGGCAAACTTAATTTGACGATGAAGTCTATCTATACGGATCAATTTGGGTTTGAGAAATGAAATTCTTTTTGACTAATTTTCGAGGTTTTCTTAAGTTTGCTTATTATTAGTTCTTTATTCATTAAGTAAAACCAGTGGTTCTGGATTCTAAGATGAACCAAAGGGACCAAGAAGTTGCAGTACTTCTGTAAAGTCGAAATTTTGGTTATGCCACTGCCAGTGTTTTTTTATTTCTTAGCATTATGACTAGAAAAATTATCAACAAAATTTAGAAACCCTACATAATCTTAGGTAGTCTGAACCTCACTGGATGGCAAGGCCAGGATTGCTCAGAACATGAATTATGCTTTAACTCTATAATCTGCTTTAAAATCAATCGGTTTATCTTTGTGGTATAATTACTAGCATTCCATTAAGTTCTGGAGTGTATAGTAGACCTTGATAACATTTTTGATCTTTCACTATCGTTTTATTATTATTGCCATAATAATCACTGTTATTATTCATATTGTGTATTTTCAGTTCTGTTCTATTGTCATGAAATTTAATGAAAAACTGAATATGGTTGTTATACTGTTTTGTTGTCTTTGGGTAAAACTTCAACTTTGATATATTCAGACAACAACAATATTTAACGGGTTTAATTTGTTTCGTTGTGGTTTCTTTCTTTATTAAATATTTTTGTCTTTGACTTATATGGTTTTGTAATTGTCACTGTCATGCATAAATAATAATATGTCTATGATGAAAATTTTATGGCTTTCCTAATGTCATGAACTGTTTCTATCCTATAGGTATGGATGTGTTAATAGAAAATGTTATACAGTTATCTGCATGTTACCAATCCCTACAGCATGTAATTGATGATTGGAGGTTAGAGACAGAAAATTCCTACCATGAACTGCATTCTTGTCTAGTAGCTAATGTGAACAAATTTGGCCATAACATCATTCATTTATTAGTGGTGAGATATATCATTGGGTTACTTCATTTGTTGTACTTAATGTACAGTATTATTGTTTTTGTGTTTCAAACTGCATGCATGAAGTGATTTAAACTTTGTCTAGCTTTTTACAGTACTAAGACTGCAAATTTATATTAAAATTTCACTTTAAATAATTTGAAAAAAGCACATAATATTCAGCAGCAGAAAAACAGAAAAGAAGTTTTCAGAACCTGATATTGATAAGCCTCATTTTCCTGACAGAACTGACAGTAGTTTCCCAACTTAGCATAGAAAAAGGCCAGTTAGGGTGGTAAAACTAGTCCTTAAACATTTGGCATCCTTTTTAGAAGACAGATGTTCTAACCACTGAGCCACTATTTGTTTGGCTGAAAAACAAATTTTTCGCTGCCATCTACAAGAGCTTACGTTTCTTTATTAAAATGAATGAAACATTTCGAGAAAAAGTTGATAACCTACCTACATGAGTTGCTTAATAAATTGCTAATTACATCTTATTAATATGATTCACCCAGTATGAAAACACTATTTTTACTCAGAGAACTTCATTGCTTGCTTAAGCAGTATAATTAGAGTAAACAGTTTTGTTGTGGTACTAGAGTTTCAGCACAACTTACTATCAAGTGATCGGTAGTAATTTGAAATTTTTATTTGTTTTACAGGCTGTAGAAAATCAGCAATGTAGTTCAGCTGAGGAGCTGCAGGCAACAGAAAATGCAATTTTAAAAGTGTGCTGTTTTGCTGGAGAAGTGGCCTGTGCGATGGAAATTAGTCCAAAACATTTAGACCCTGCAGACATTGAGGTTACAATCTTTCTGAATATTAAATAGTTATATTTAATTAGCCATTAATTAACTGAGACATGATTTGCATCAAAACTACAAAAAAAAATTTTTTTTCTAGATTTTTATAATTTTATTAGTCGTAAGCTCTGTTATCCCAATGACCTGAAACAATATTTTTAAATGCACAAGAAAAGTTTAGTGTTTGTGTGGTATTTTAAATTGTAGAATACTGTGCAATTTTAGGTAGTCTGATCTGTTTCAGTTCATTACTATTATGAAGTTAAAAACTCATTAATATCAATAAAATATGTGCACATAAGATTATTTTTGGACTTTTCCCCACAAGTTCTAGTGTTCTTTTAAAATTCAGTTTTTTCCTTGTTTATCAGTGTTTTGTTTAGTGGCAATTCATTTTGCACTTTGCTAAAATTTTACTGTCAATTTCCTCACTGAACTACAATCTTATAGCACTTAACAGTACGTGTCAGGCTGTCAAGTCTATAATAACTGTTGAAAGTGCAAGTTGAAGGTTTAAAATTTTGAAGAATTTGTACTGTATAAAAATGAACTGCTTTCTTAAAGGAAAAACCAACCCTCAATAACATTTACTGCATTTTAATCACTTAAAAATGTAGAAATTACTACATAATATACCTTCCCTAATAAAATACGTTCCTTAACAATGCAAACTCGCCAAATGAACCTTGCTGCGGGCATATTTGAAAAAATAACGTAAACTGGTGGGACGTGCAGCATGAAGGCAAGTATAACAAAACTTCTGCAGTTCACTCAGAAGTTCCGTGTTGTGTTTAACTATGTTATATAAAAATTAAGCATCAGATCAGTTTGCAATAACATCAAAGAGCGCTTATACAGCTTTAATCCACAGGATTTTAGTTCAAAATGTGTAAGTACTATACATTATAATTATAGGTATAGAATTCTGCAAGGCTGCAAGCATACAGTTGGTAGTGGATAGTTTACTTTTCTTAAAGAGTTCAGTTTTAGTTTGTTAAAATAATTGTTGCTTTGTTGGCATTAATTAGCACCTGGTGGGATGAGTGTTTATATTGAACAGTAACCGGAATACATGAGTTTTTGTTCAAAATGAGTGCATCCAAGCGTGAAATGATTGTGACTTTAACATAATTTTACTAATTACGTGAGGTGCTTATCATAATTTTATTACTGATACTTCTAACAGTTTTTTCAAATATTAAAATAAGCTAATCTTCCTGAGAGCCTTGGTTTTGGTTTTGATTGTAAAATTTTATTTACTTGTGGAACATTTAAATCACATGTACATACAGCGTTATCTGTTACATTTATCAATTGCCATTTCGTTTGTATTTGAGCTGTCACAAAGCAGTTTAGTACCATAGAAAAAGAATTGCTTAAAAGACAAGAAAAGAGAAAATGAAACTTGTAAATTTAAATGCCCGCATAGACAATTAGGCGCAGCCATTTTAATGGTCAGGTATTATGTAAAAAATTCAAGCAGTTTAAAAAATAAACAAAAGGAAAAAAAGTCACAGCATTTGTAATACATGCTTCACTAACTATGCAGAGGCATCAGGTAGATTGTCAATGAGCCAGTGGTGCAAAGTGACAGTAAATCAATGATGTTTTACTAGTCGGCTTGAGCATTTGTAATACATGCTTCGCTAACTATGTAAAAGCATCACATAGATTGTCAATGAGCCAGTGGTACGCAGAGACAGTAAATTACTGAGAATTGTCTTTCCCAGTTACAAAAAAAGTCTGTCTTAGTGAGTGTAATGCTAAGCGATAGAAACTTTGGATAAAATATCAAAAAAATCTAAAATTCTTTCTTTTACCCTTTAAGTAAAAAAATATGAAGAACTCCATAATACTGTCGTCTGAAAAGTAGTAATAGAATGGTTACAGGTGTTATTAATGTTCTAATCTGTATTGTTGATATGTTCACAGATACAGTTTATGTTTAAAGCATATATACATTAATAGACATTATATGCATGGTGTTGTAGAAGAATAATTTAAATCACTAGTACTTGTTGCAATAAACTGTTAACATTCGGATTGCCATTTTTATTACTTCAGATGTTTCTATCAGTGCATCAGGCATTTCTGCAAGGTGCCATGTCTTTTGTCGACAAAACATTAGCTAGCAGCTTGAAGTCAGTAAACAAGAGTCACAGCCAACTTCAGTGCAGCATGACCAATGTTAATATGCAGGTAGAACATATCTAAAACTTTGATTGTAATAGGTTTCAAGCATTTTAAGATTCTGTGTTACAATGTAAAAATATGGTCATTTCAGTACAGTGAAGTCTCGTTATAACGCCAATTCACCGTTTATAATGCCAACATCGCTTAACACCCAAATGTTTGGCAAAACAAAATGTCTATATTTGTGTAGACATGTATGTATTAATCCAGCTCGTTACAACACCAACTCGCTTAACATCAACTTTTTTGGAGCTACACAAATTTGACTGTAACTCATAAATTATAACAGCTGGGTCTGTAAATTTGTAAGGGTAGGGACCTAAGGACTGGAGTGCGAGTGTTGTGTCTTTACCGTCTGGTGCCCTTATCTTAAGGCATAAAGGTCATTGACAGCCACGCACTTCATCTTGGAATTCAGGAATTTAAAAACTGTGCAAGTATTAAAACTGATAAGGCAGGTATTGTAGCAATACCTCATTGAATTTTAACGTTGCCAAAGCTCGACAGTCACACACAAAAATTCAAAATGAACAACGTGAGTCAAACAAAAATGTAGTATTAGTGTATATAAATTAAAAGGTGTTAGTGTTTTTCATATACATCTAGTGTAAACAGATGGGCAATGAAGCAACTCGAGTCACTCTGTAAAATCTTCTCTTTATAACCTTGTGATACATGTTCTAGTTTCGTTTCATATTTGTTGTTCTTTACTAGATGCTCTGGTATTTGATTGTTAGAATATTTATTTCTTCTTAAAGTCACTTAACTTTATAATGAGCATCTGAGAATTTTGTAAGCTTACAGTAGTGAAACAAAATACTGTTCTGATGCTCGTGAAACTAATTTGGATTATTGAAACCTATGTGGATGCATTGCAGGTTTTACAAACTTATTTTCATTGTCAAAGATTATAACTAAGTTCATTTAGTTTGGTGTAATCTCTGATTTTTGTTTTCGTATTTTCATTTATTGACCAGTCATTGTTGTGAATGTTGTGTTTGTAATAGCAGTGCTAAATTTAATGAATGAATATAGATTTGCAGTAAATTTCTCCTACAGAAGGAATTGCTTCAACTCAGACTAGAGAATTTCTGTTCAGTATTAAATGATAGCTTAACTTATTACTGTTTTTGTACTAAATTATTACTATACTTTTCCATTCGTACCATGGTAATAGATCAGTTGCACATTTTCAGGCATACCTGGAATCTGCCAATGAACTCGATACAATATTATCAGCATCTCACCAACTCCTTGCAGAGTTATGTCACTGTCATCAGGTATATAATGTTTTGCATATAATAGATGGTCTTGTGCTTATTTTGGTTTAAGAAAAAGAATTAATTCAGTTATAAACATGCAACATTAATAGTGTACTGTCTGAATGATAGAAAATAACTAAATAAGAATGGACAAGTTAATATAGAGGCTGTTCAGGTTCTTATATTTCAAAATAATTTTTTTCTAGTAATGCACTTTTGTGATTAAGAAGATTATTTGCAGAAGTCATGGGACGAAAGAGTATTGAATAATTGCTTTATGTGGCTTAATTAACATTAATCATTTATCTGTTTTTTGTTTTCTTTTGACAAGAGAACATTTTAAATGCACGGTGGAGATTAATTTAATGCCAAAATGGAGTGATGAACAAGATATTAAATTTTTGTACGTGTACATTACAATACAATTTGAAGATATCTGTATTTTTAAATATATTTAAGTATTAGATCTTTTCTTTGCTTAGAATTTATGCAAATTTTGGTACTTTATGAAGGAAAAAAGTGCCCAACAATAGACCACAATGCAAAATGATTTACTGTTCATAGTATCTGAAGTGCATTATCAAACAGATGAAAGACAGAATGTGAAAGATTCCTGTCATTAAAGAATTGTACACAATTTATTGCGAACTCTTTGATTTAAGTGTAAGAATTGATTTTGTTAAATAGTATCAGTAATAATTTATATGCTTTGTTTTGCAAAAAGAGTTATGATGTAAAAAATTTGCCTATTTTTTTAGAGAAAGAGTAAAAAGATAAACCCAAAAGTTTCAATGCTATATATTTTGCTGATGTTTTAACAAGCAGTGCACAGCTAGTTTGTTTATTTATTATGTGATTTTTTTGATATCACTAGGAGTATACTGCAAATTTGAGGGAGCACGACTTTTGTGCCGATGGAAACAGGTTTAATAATTTTCAAGCCTTTGCTAAAGCAGTTATTCAGCTTTCTGGAAATCTTAACATTCTGACGAACAGTATCTTGGAAATAAGTAAAGGTGAATTTTTGTGTAATATAAATATACTGTTGCATGTACTGCCTAATGTACTATGCTAATAGGCAATTATAGTATATGATTGTTACTACAATAATTACAATGGTAATTATAGTACACAGTGATAAAGATCTCCAATTAAAATAAGCCGAAATGACCTATTCGTAAAGGGCAGTATATCTGCGACATACTGACCAGAACTAATGACATGAAAATATTCCATTACAAAGGTTACTACGCATAGTAGATTCTAGCTTAATGATGCCTTGATTAGTTGGAATTCATTTTAATGTCTTCGCTACACATTTTCTCACTGGACTAATGTTTCTCACTGATGACAAATTATTGGCCTTATTTATTGTGTACTTGTTTTCTGTGATTGCAAAGTGACTATGTTTTGCATGATTAGTAATTGAGCAAATGATTTTGTTTCTAAACAGATCAACTATGTATATATTATCTTTATTCGTATTTTAGTTTGTAATTTGCATAGTAATTAAAATCGTGGAGCACAATGATAAAGATCATCATTTAAAATTACCCAAAATTACTCACTCCCAAGGGGCAGTATATCTGCAATGTACTGACCAGATCTACTGGCATGGAAATACAAAGGTTACTACACACATATATGTACTACTTCAATATTAAAACATATACATACATTAACGTGCATATGTGTGTATATATGTATATATATATACATATTGGTGTCTAATATTAGTCCCTTTTATGATACCCATGTTGTGATTCGCAAAATCATAATCTAAAGATTCATGTGACTATATAAAAAAAATGAGTAGAACAACAGCCTTCTAACTGAGGTACTTAGTGTTAGTTAAATCCATAGTTACGAGAGCAGAAATTCTCAGAAGAAAATAGCTATGCATTTATTCAACAAATAGGTTTACCTTTAACTGGAGGAGGATACGCACTGGCAATTTAATTTATTTAATGCGATTTGTAGAAAAAATGCATTGCTCTCTATCTTCTGCCAATATTTGTTAGTGAGAAGAAGATTATGTAACATTGAAGTGATTTTAGCTGATAAATTCATAGTCACATAATATAGTATGTTATAAAAACTTTGTATATCATGATAAAGTGTTAAATACCACATTTAGTTATTTTTTGGAAGGAGTTTACAATCCCCCGCACAATTTACGTACCTATCCCATATCCCTAACCCTAACCTGACCCTAATGTTAATCCACTTCACAAACTATAGTATTTTTGATAATATTAACTAGCTCAATAATTCCAGAAAACATTGTAGTAGGTAATGAGCAATGTAGCTATAATAAGAGACTAAATGATTTTGCATCTTAGCTCTTATATTACATAGGGGTGGGAAAAGATACGTAATGCAAATGCCAACTTTGACAGTGTAGCTGCTAGCTAGTCGATCCAAAATTAACTCAGTCGTTCAGACAATTTGTTGTCATGATAGATTGTGAAAATAACATTTAAACATAATTTCAGGAGAGAAAAAAGATTTAAATGGTGTACGTCGTGTGGTGAGTGCTCTGCACAAAATCTTGGAGAAATTGTCATTTATAATAGGACTGACTGATGCTGATACAGAATCAAGCTCGGAGTCCCAGTGTGACATGTACCAATTATCTAAAGACCAGCTAATGAAACAATATCACATAGTTTCTTCAATACAGCAAGGTAGGTAAATGAAAGTCACAAACTTTTTATTAATAATTAAATATATGCTATCAAACCTTGAATGATCAAATTTGACCAAAATTTGATTTCGCATTAATAGTAAAACTCTGCAGGTAGCTCATTTCTGTATATAAATGTGAAATAATGCTTATGCTCAATATGTCAATGCAAGAATAGAAAAATAAGTGGCTAGTAAAATTATTTAGGGCCTACTTAGAAAAGTGAAATTTCAAAATTGTCTCCATTAATTGTTGACTAGGCCAACATCTTGAAATATGCTTCTATGAAGTTCTGATGGCATTTTTTTCTTGGCAAAATACAAAATGGCCACCAAGTTTTTGTGCAAAACAATATACCCCCGTATATACTCGCATATAAGCCGAATTTAGAACTATAAAATACAATACTGAAATCAGGGGGTCGGCTTATATGCGCATGAAACAAAATGAACACAAGGACAGACACTAATGCCAATTTTTTTTGTGAATAAATAGAAAACAAAATATTTTCTTCTTTATTCATATCAAAATGTATAATTTCTTCTATTTCTTCTAGTATGTAACATAAAAGTAAGCATTTTACATCTTTATAGTAAAAAATTTCTATGAACCAAAAATACCCAATTAACAAAATGTGACAAAAAGGGATCAATTTTGTTGATTGGGTATGGAGGAAAATTAGACAAGTTGATGGTCGGCTTATATACGGGTTTTTTGTAAAAACTGGCCATTTTAAAGCAGTTTTAGGGGGTCGGCTTATATGCGATGTAGGCTTATATGCGAGTATATACGGTAAATCAAAAGAAATTCCCAGGAAATTAACATTAAGAGGCGATTATTACATCAATTCCAAGGTAGTTGGATCTAAGGTATCCATTTCTGTTAATTTTATTTGAAAAATGCCATTGTTTTGAAAGATGGCTGCAGCTGCTTGTGTAATACGTTAGCTATATTGTATGTTCTAAGGCAAATAGGATGATGGTCTTCAGGCTCAGGCTTCATGGGTCAGGAAATTAGGGTAGTATCGATCATGGCCACCGTTTCAAATTATTTTTTTTTAGTTTATTTTTTCATTTAATTAACATGTACTCATTTTATCGGTTGAATTTAAACCTCACAATCTTTTATTTAGTGGATTACTGTGTACATGCATGTAAAATTTGCATAATTTATAAGTTGTATTTCGTGTTTTTCTTTTTTTATGTTTATTTATACTATTTATTGTTTTAGGAACTCGACCTGGATGTAAAAGAGCATATGGCTCATTCTAGCTATCGAATTTAAATAAAATTCTTGTCTTATAATCACTTCTTAATATTAATTGTCTTTGAATCTCTTTTGATTTGTGCAAAAACTTTTTCATTTTGGTTTTTGCTTTTTGCTTTTTTGACCCCTTTTCGACAATTTTTCAAGCTAGCAGCAGCTTTTTAACAATGTCAAATTGATAAGACTGGCTATGTTGCCCACTTTTAGAAAAAAATGCCCCCAGGGTCCCACTTCTGAAAATTGGTCCAGTCTATTGATTTTTGCACCATTTATGACCAGTATCTTCCAATGTTAAATTCATATTGAAAGAAGCTTAATGTCAGTATTCGTTTAGTTGAAAATGCAGAAACGTCTGTGTCTCATGAGGAAAAGTCACCATTTGTAAAAAATTCAATTTAGTACATTGTATATTGCCTTGTATTCTGTAAGGTATGAATAGATGAGGCTTTTTATTTTTTTTATCTAAAACAGAAATGGTTATTGAAGAAACCTCATTCTTTGTCAATTGAAAGAAAAAGTATAGAGATATTAAAAACTCTATTAGAGTTATTAGACTTTGTTTTACACAGCTCTATAAACATTATAATGTTTTTTAGCTACAGCACAGATGAGTACTCTGATCACTCGACAGATTGAGTATTCCCACCTGAATTTAGCTTTCAGGTCTCCAGTTAAGCCACATTGTATGCAAATACCGGAGTCGTCAGAATCGTCACAGTTTATTAGTTTGATTAGACCAAGTAGACAAATCCAGCGTGGTGGACGAAAGCGACTGTCGTTGGTACAAATGGTACTAGAAAAAACCAGTGCTGGTATAACCAGTGAAATATCTAAACAGAAATCCTGCAGCTTCAAAAAATAAATAATATGAAATAATTTATGTGCTTCATAGATCATAAGTGTTAATCTACTGCTTAAAGTAATAATTGTAAAATAGGTAAGTGTTTTTATCATGTTCCTGCATGTGTCTAGTTGTAAACATTTTTTAAGCTAGTGGACGAGTTCTGGGCTTGTTTACTGGCCTAGCTCTGGACAATTGTTAACATTTTTCACAACTCTTACATGCACATTTGTAAATTAGACTAGTGTCATTTATTCATTTTTTTCACAATAGCTGTGTGGTTACTGCAAACTGTATTATAAATTATGTAATTTACTAATTTATTGTCAGTTAGAGTAAATTATCAAGTTGGTGTTGTGCAGAAGGTGATATGTTCAACAGCGGACAGTGGCAATGAATATTATAGTAAACTAAGGAAGCATAGACTAAAATGGAAAACAAGTAAACAAATGTGATTTTTTGTTCTGGAGAATTCATTTTATTTCTGCGTTCATAAATTTTGTTTGTGAATTTTGTAGCAGATCTGCAGAGGTACACTGAGCGATTGAAACGGCTGTAAAATTTAGTTATACTGTAATATAAATGAAAGAGATTGGTGTGACAACTCCATAAGTGCATTTATAAGAACCAATAATAATAATAAAGTAGTTTTCTATAATACTAATAATAATAATAAGGATAATAAAGTAGTTTTTTATAAAATGATCAACCATGCTAAAACTGTTTCATTTACACTTGTATAACAGCAGAATGTCATAATGTAATGGCTGCCTCTGTTGATGGGCCACACATTTTTACAATTCTCTGTTCCTTCTTCATTACCGCAAGTAATAATTATTATTAAGGTGTTTCTAATTATGTGCAAAATATAGGCTAACAAATATTTATATATACAAATACGTTCTGAAGGCATATTAGTGATTTCTTATAAGAGTACCAGTAGTTATAGATGCCATTTGATTTTTCCTCAAGTGTTCGCTGTCTTTTGATATTTAATCATGCCTGGTGGTTTGACTAAACTGACAGTGAATGTAGTTTTTAATGATGTCCAGAAATTCTGAAACGGGATCCCTGGAATGATAAAAATTCAATCAGTGCAGTAGTTTTGCTAACACATTTTGATGTACTATATTATATTATATGGTATTTAATAAGAGATGCATTTTGCCAGTGACGTTAGACCAGTTGGTGTGAACATATTAAATTACTAAAACTTTTCTAATTGCGTAAGTGTTTCAAATAGTTAGTCGTTAATGCTAAGTAATATAACTTTGAATGGAAAGTGCTTTGAGATATACTTTGAAAATTTCTTTCTCCCACTTTAATATCTTCATCCATACAGTACAATTCACTAACAGGACTACTGACTTACGCTAGCAGCTTGGTATCATCCATGGTTTCTAAGAGAGGAATAGTTAATGTTTCTGGTAGTAAGAGGCACATCAGTCCTGCCAATATTGCTAGAATGCCAAATGTAATAAATATTGCTTCCGGTGCTATGAGAGACAAAGTATTGGCTGCAAATGGTGCTATAACTGCTCCCAATCTTGCAGACGTCAATGACAATCCGACGCCTGCATTCCTGTGTGACAAGAAGGGTTTAGTTTTAGACTTAACTGCGAAAGATGATGGCCATTATGCAACTGTCAGTAATCAAGGACGAAATGATAGAATAGCTGAAAAAGTTAAATGTATCAAAATGAGAAAGGCTAGATGGCATGCACCCATGGTTGTTATGAAACTAGAAGTCGGAATTAAAAAGCCCCAAACCACGATTTTTAACTAATCGCTTGTTGCAGGAGTTTTACCGCAAAAATGGAAAGAGGACAGAATATCTGTGATATTTAAAAATGGTAATAGAATAGGCATTAAGTATTCATATTTAGTTTGTAGTTTTGTAGAACACAAGAGTTCATTGAACTTTTTTGTCACTACCTTTTTATAAACTGGTAAAATTTGTTGCTGTATCAAAGCTTACCTGACTATAGTAGGAT
Organism: Tubiluchus corallicola; assembly: GCA_030141605.1. Taxonomy (NCBI): domain Eukaryota; kingdom Metazoa; phylum Priapulida; class Priapulimorpha; order Priapulimorphida; family Tubiluchidae; genus Tubiluchus; species Tubiluchus corallicola. Next base: position 61,163 of record JAQGDQ010001102.1, read on the forward strand.
ATATTTCATTTATTAACAGAAGCGCTGATGCGAACGAAGCAGTAATTCCGAACTTTCCAGTAACATTCAAGATAGTTTGAACCCACATTGTCTCTTCTTCGCTTGCTTTTCGATATTTGAAAAGAAAAAAAGTGCAGCTACAGCTACTACAATTAGAATGAATATAACTGTAATCAAGTTGGAAAGTTCAAAGATAAAATCATGAAAAGTAAACTTATTTTATGTATGTATATTTTCAGATTAAGTGTAACATAATTTAAACATATGAATTTTTTGCTGCATGGGATTTCGAGAAAAAAATTGGAAATTTTCAAAAAAGTTTCAGATGTTCTGACAAAAATTCCGTGCATCACTTTTCCTTGCGTTCTCACTGTGAAATGGGCCTTAAGTAAAGAGAATGCACATCAATTTGATGATTAAGGATTAAATTATTGCCTCAGCCAGGGAGCCAAGTTATTTAGAACATATCACGCTATGATCAGCTGATGTCTGACCTACTTAAGAGGACACGTCACAATTATAGATCGTAGCTCCTATGCACGGAGATCCAGTGCGCATTAAGAGATTAAACAAAAGGAGTTGGATCCGGCAATGTGCAATTTGTGAAAAAAAGACTCGTCGGTTTGGCATGTCCTCTCAGCTGTTCACAACGCAGTACGTCACGAGCCAATACACCGACAGCGGCATTAAAAACAATAAACAGCAGCTATAAACTCTTACTAACTCACTTTCTTTTACTCCTTAGTCTTCAAGGAACTTATAAGCAGCAGCAGTGTGGAAATTCAAGTGTCGAGAAAATGACAATCAACAATGTAGACTTACTTAAATTCATTATATATTTATGTGTGTCTACTATTTATATCATAATCAACATTTTTTACCTTACCATCAACTGCTGCAGCCGCTAAACCTTAGTTTTACAAAAGGCGAGTACACACTATCTGGGTTAGTTTTACAAAAGGCGAGGATACACTATCTGGGTCAGTTTTACAAAAGGCGAGGATACACTATCTGGGTCAGTTTTACAAAAGGCGAGGATACACTATCTGGGTTAGTTAGAGTTTATAGCTGCTGTTTATTGTTTTTAATGCTGTTGCCGGTATTGCTCGTGACGTACTGCTGGGTGTTGTGAATAGCTGAGAGGACATGCCAAACCAACGAGTCTTTTTTCACAAATTGCACATTGCCGGATCCAACTCCTTTTTGTTTAATCTCTTAATGCGCACTGGATCTCTCTGCATAGGAGCTACGATCTATAATTGTGACGTGTCCTCTTAAGTAGGTCAGACATCAGCTGATCATAGCGTGATATGTTCTAAATAACTTGGCTCCCTGGCTGAGGCAATAATTTAATCCTTAATCATCAAATTGATGTGCATTCTCTTTACTTAAGGCCCATTTCACAGTGAGAACGCAAGGAAAAGTGATGCACGGACTTTTTGTCAGAACATCTGAAACTTTTTTGA
>JAQGDQ010001990.1:0-18506 GCA_030141605.1 Tubiluchus corallicola
TTTTCGTGATTTTTACATGAACATCAAACCACGAATGACATGAATGTATGATCAGAATTCAAAACGACATACGTTGGTTAAATTGGTTCATCTTTCTATGTGACAAGCTATGATTACTTTCACTTTATAGTTTCTGCCTGTAGCGGTACACTGGTCAGCGGGGATTGCTTTTGATATTTCTTCCTCAAAACACTTCCTTTGCTTCTTTTATTTATGCTTACAAGTGACTCCTATAGGATAGCCAATCGGAACATTGCTATTGGAAAGCAATAATTTGTCAAGTGAAAGTTCTAAATATCGACGCATTACAGAGTGTGTCCTATTGACGGTAAGTGTAAACAGTTGGGCTGCAAAAAAAAGATGTAACTAAAATCCTAAGGGAGAAAGAAGGAAAGAAAAGGAGGAAGAAAGAAAAAAGGAGTGAAAGAAAAGAAGGAAAAAAGAAATGAAGAATTAAAGAAAGGAAGAAAGATCGATAGAAAGAAAGTAAGAAAGAAAGAAAGAAAAAAGAAGAAAGAACAAAAAAACGAAAGAAGGAACGAAAGAAAGAACGAAAGAAAGATAAAGGAAGGAAGGAAGGAAGGAAGGAAGGAAGGAAGGAGGGAGGGAAGGAGGGAGGGAGGGAGGGAGGGAAGGAGGGAGGGAGGGAGGGAGGGAGGGAGGGAGGGAGGGAGGGAGGGAGGGAGGGGGAGGAGGGAGGGAGGGAGGGAGGGGAGAGGGAAGGGAAGGGAGGAGGAAAGGAAAGAAAGGAAGAAAGGAAGAAGGAAGGGAAGGAGAAGGAAGGAAGGAGGAAGAGGAAGGAAGGAAGGAAGGAAGGAAGGAAGGAAGGAAGGAAGGAAGAGGAAAGAAGGAAAGAAAGAAAGAAAGAAAGAAAGAAAGAAAGAAAGAAAGAAAGAAAGAAAGAAAGAAAGAAAGAAAGAAAGAAGGAAGGAAGGAAAGAAAGAAAGAAAGAAAGAAAGAAAGAAAGAAAGAAAGAAAGAAAGAAAGAAAGAAAGAAAGAAAGAAAGAAAGAAAGAAAGAAAGAAAGAAAGAAAGAAAGAAAGAAAGAAAGAAAGAAAGAAAGAACGAAAGAAAGAAGGAAAGAAATAAAGAAAGAAAGAAAGTTGTTGGTCGTTGGTTGTTGGTTGTGTGTTGGTATGGGTGTGGTGGTGGTGGTGTTGCTGTTGTTGTTGTTGTTACCACTGCCACTGCCACTGCGATTGCCATTATCTTTATCATTATCCTAAAATCCTAAGATGGAAGGAAGTACTTCTCCTACATGTTACTTATATCCTATATACTTATATCAAACACTTGGCTGCCATCTTAACTTTGTGCTTAAATGCTTACCTGGAAATGAAAAACATAAACCTACTGGAACGATTTGAAAACAATTTGAGCTACTGAACGAGATACAAGCAATTAAAAGATTAGAAATCGAAATCTCTCTAAAAACAAAGAAAACTTCGTATAATTTTGCCTTAGTCGGCATTCGCATAATTCTGCCCCTCCCCATCACTCAAACTAAAAAACGTAGAAATCTAATTATTTATAGTACCTGTATCAAGTTCTTTAGAGAAGGCAATCTGAGGAAAAGGCCATATAATCTACAGCCAAAATTGTGAAGCAGCGAAGAAGCAGCTACGGGACATCCTCCTCCTCCTCTTCATCATCATCTTCATCATCATCATCATCTTCATCATCATCTTCACCATCGCCATCACCATCACCATCACCATCATCACCTTCATCATCTTCATCATCATCATCACCATCACCTTCATCATCTTCATCACCATCACCATCACCATCACCATCACCATCACCATCATCATCATCATCTTCTTCTTCATCATCTTCTTCATCATCATCATCATCATCATCATCATGCTCATCATACTCCTCCTCCTCCTAATCATCATCATCATCATCATCGTCGTCATCATCTCATTATCATCATCACCGTCGTCGTCGTCGTCGTCGTCATTGTTGTCGTTTTCTGATGTCATTTATAAGGTAATAAGCTCATTTTATTGCTGACGCATACATAAAATAAATACATATGTACAGCAGTCCGAATGTCATTTGGCCAAACTAAATCGAGTGTTTGTACATTATTATGCCGCTCATTGATCAGCCAAATGTTGTTTACTTTTTGAGTGACCGAAAAATCAACAAACATATAGAAAAGTTGCCACAGAAATAACATGCGCGCTAACAAACACAGAGCATCGAATTACAGCAAATAGAAAGTTAATTAAGGGTAAAAAATAGCAGGTTGCTTCGTTTATCCACATAATGCATAAGAAATACACGAGGATAGTTCCACTATTAATCCACAATGCATGAGAAATACATGAGGATAGTTCCACTTTTAATCCACAATGCATGAGAAATACATGCGAACAGTCTACCTGCACTCATATAATGCGCGAGAAGTACACTAGAACAGTCCACTTTCGTTCCACATAATGCATGAGAAATACATGAGGATAGTTCCACTATTAAGCCACAATACATGAGAAATACATAAGCACTGCCCACCTTCACTACACATAATATATGAGAAAAACATAAGCACTATCCTCCTTCACTCTTCATAATGCATGAAAAATACATGAGCATTGTCCTCAAAAGCCCGATGTGTTTACTCTACAAAGACTTTACATGCATCCGTTACTAAAATATTGCATTCCAGGATGGACTGTATGACAAATACAGTATATATATCAAGGCGGAGAAGTCTGTAATTTGTAATTTCATAATTTTACCATTTTCCTTTCTTTGAAAAGACTAATGAGCATTAATTTCGAGCATCATTCTATAACTCATTACTAGGTTCTTAAACTTCGATTCCAGAAAATTGCCATGACAGAATCATCAACTTACTGAGAGAAAATTAATTGTTTAGAGTTCCCAAAGTTTGTATTTTGTCTGAGTATCTGCCAGAGCCTCCTATCTTTATTTCACGTCTATAAACACTAGATATTTTTAGACAATAATAACAGACTAAGCTTAGACTGGAAAAGTAGATTCATGGTATATGTGAGGATTTCAAACACCAGGTGGCAGTAGTTAAAGGCAGGTATAAGGTGTGAGTGTAGTCACTGACATGGCAAAGCCTACTGTGTCAAACAAGGCCCTAATTTTTATCATTGTCTTTGCCAAATATTTGAAATTTTTCTTGTTTTAGTGTTACATGTGCTTCATCTTTGAGCCAACTATCTGCTGCTATATTGTAAGTAATTAAGTAAATTACCCCCCTCCCCTTCTGAATTTCTAAATCTGTATTCAAACGTCAAAAAAACGTACTATAAAAGTTTACTATGATCTTTGAGCCAACTACTATATGCTGTTATGATGTAAGTAATTAAGAAAATTACCCCCTCCCCTTCTGAATTTCTAAATCTGTATTCACACGTCAGAAAACCTATTATAAAACTTTACTATTTAATTAGCTGTACATTGCATTTGAGCGTCGTGCTATGCCGTATTTTTGTTTCGACTTATTTTGCTCAAGCTTTATATATGCTGCCCTTAATTTGCAGATTAAACGATAATACTAAAAAACAGTAGTTAGAGTATACGTGGTATATTGAAAGTTCAAAGTCAACACGTGGACAGAAAAATAGATATAAATCCTGGCTGAAAAAAATGTGTTTACTGGCGGAATGATATCGTCTTTCTGCTGATATTTATCACCAAGATTAACACAGTGAGACAGGAGTAACTGCTCGAGATCCACAGAAATCCATTAATCTTAGTTTCGTTACGTGAGTCGAAAATATGATCTAAATCTAGTTCACAGCCGCTTCCTGGTAACTACTGTGGTGAAACGTGGAGGCTTCAGTTTGATCAACGTTTGTCATGAAAACCCACCGCCGGATAAACTATGGCTTCCCAACCGTGAGACTTGCGTCAGAGGAATTAAGTCTAAAGAGCCAGAGACCTTGTGATGGTATCGCGAAGTTTCCATTCCGCGTTGACAGATCGGCTCAGTACATTCCTTTAACTATTTTACATTCAATGTAGGTATCGGTGTAAAGAATGTGATGTTCTCAAAAATCAATAATCGTGCAGTTTAAATTGCACAACTGTATAATTCAAATGTGGTTAAGAGAATTTGAAAATGTCGAACCAGAGTTTAAAACAGCAAAAATACAAACGTGCCCACCCAATGAGCATTTCTCTGAATGCCTCTGCCCTTCGTCTGTCGGCTCTTTGCTCTCACTCTCATTTTCATTCCGTGTGCCATATTTTAATCTCTCCAATTTATTTGCCCCCTTTTCTCTCACCCCTTCTCTCTCTCCAACTCCCTCTCCCTCCCTCCCTTTCTCTTCCTCCCCTTCTCTCTCATGCTTGACCGTTATTAGAGCTGTTGCAATACAGTTTGTGTTTGCGTTTCCTTAACAGTTTATGTCATTGTTCTTTCTATTAAAAATATGGTTCGGATGGCATAACAAAATAGGTAAATTAAAAAATCTTTTCTGCCCAGTTCTCATAATATGTTTTGCTTGAGAATTATAGTAGTGGTGGTGGTGGGGTGGTGGCGTCGATGGTGGCAGCAATGGTGGTGGTGGTGGTAGTTGCAGTGGCAGCGGTGGTGGTGGCAACGGCGGCGGCAATGGCAGTCGTGGTGATGGTGGCAGCTGCAGTGGCAGTGGTGGTGGTAGAGGTGATGGTGGTGGTTGTGATGGTGGTGAATGTGATGATTATGGTGGGCTCCGAGGAGGCAGAAGTTATGATGGCGACACTAGTCAAACATAAAACAGCGAGCTGTCGAAATTCACAAGTATTTCATTTCATTTCATTTACTTTTTTGATCACTAAATATAAAAGTAATTAATTTAGTTTTTTATTAGTTAGTTGCTTATAAAATGTATTCTGTTTATCTCAATTTTGCGCATACAATGTGTAACATATATCTTTCAATGTGACGTTCTTTGCAGCTGTATATTTAAAAATGATGCCTGAACTAAGCTAATAAGTATTATGATCAAGCCACAAATTAAATACGAAATGTTCCAATCCAAGAAAACATAGATGAATATTCTGAAGCTGACTCAATACTATTAGCTCAGGTTTCATGACATGAAGCGTTCATGCATAAATATTGTTGCGGTCGTAAGTGTGACAATAATGTATTACTTACAGCTTCAGAAGATAATAAATCTAAAATAAATTTTTGCGAGCAGAAGCGGAAATTTTGATAAAATGTTATTCTTAAATGTGGAATGGTTCCCGTGTGAATATTGAACGAGAGATGAAATACTAGGAAAAGGCATTTGACTTGGTTTTTATCGCATTGATCTAGCTGATTTTGATAAATTTTCTTTCATCGCTTGCGCTTTTTCACTTTACCTTCACTTAACTCAAGCGAATAGCCGAGTGGTCACGCTCGCGTGCTTTGCGATCAAAGTTAAACAACGCTGATCAGTTTCATCCGCCATACCAATTCTGTTAGTTTACCTAGTTAAAGAGGGTATGTATTCATATTCAAAAAATGGCTTAGATAATTCAAGCGCTTCAATGGCTCTTTTCAGAAGAACATCCTTAATAATTAGCTAGATTCCTGTCACGCCACCGACATGAACGTAGAGTATTTTTTGCCGTTGAACAGGGTCGGGTCTTCCAATTGGCATAGCAGGCCATTGGCTTAAGGGACAACGGGTACGCTACGTATTAATGTATGACCTTGTTTCAAGTGTACACCGAATATTTCACTATCTAATACATATAAATCTATAATGGACCCTGTACAATAAGTATAGGTCCCAGAATATCTGGTACCTGTACAATAAGTATAGGTCCCAGAATATCTGGTACCTGTACAATAAGTATAGGGCCAGTAATCCGGAGTATGGGGTCCCTGTACAATAAGTATAGGGCCAGTACTCCGGAATATAGGGCCCCTGTACAATAAGTATAGGGCCAGTACTCCGGAGTATGGGGCCCCTGTACAATAAGTATAGGGCCCAGAATATCATGTACCTGTACAATAAGTATAGGGCCCAGAATATCTTGTACCTGTACAATAAGTATAGGGCCCAGAATGTCTTGTACCTGTACAATAAGTATAGGCCCAGAATGTCTTGTACCTGTATAATAAGTATAGGGCGCAGAATATCTTGTACCTGTACAATAAGTATAGGGCCCAGAATGTCTTGTACCTGTACAATAAGTATAGGGCCCAGAATGTCTTGTACCTGTACAATAAGTATAGGGCCCAGAATATATGGTACCTGTACAATAAGTATAGGGCCCAGAATATCTGGTACCTGTACAATAAGTGTAGGGTCCAGAATGTCTTGTACCTGTACAATAAGTATAGGCCCAGAATGTCTTGTACCTGTACAATAAGTATAGGCCCAGAATGTCTTGTACCTGTACAATAAGTATAGGGCCCAGAATGTCTTGTACCTGTACAATAAGTATAGGGCCCAGAATGTCTTGTACCTGTATAATAAGTATAGGCCCAGAATGTCTTGTACCTGTACAATAAGTATAGGGCGCAGAATATCATGTACCTGTACAATAAGTATAGGGCCCAGAATGTCTTGTACCTGTATAATAAGTATAGGGCCCAGAATGTCTTGTACCTGTACAATAAGTATAGGGCCCAGAATGTCTTGTACCTGTATAATAAGTATAGGGCGCAGAATATCATGTACCTGTACAATAAGTATAGCCCAAACACCAAAAAAACCCAAACACCAAAAAAACCAAAACAACCACAAAAAACCCAAACACCACAAAAAACCCAAACACACAAAAAACCAAAACAACCACAAAAAACCCAAACACCAAAAAAACCCAAACACCAAAAAAACCAAACACCAAAAAAACCAAAACAACCACAAAAAACCCAAACACCAAAAAAACCCAAACACCAAAAAACCAAAACAACCACAAAAAACCCAAACACCAAAAAAACCCAAACACCAAAAAAACCAAAACAACCACAAAAAACCCAAACACCAAAAAAACCCAAACACCAAAAAAAGGCGCAGAATATCATGTACCTGTACAATAAGTATAGGGCCCAGAATGTCTTGTACCTGTACAATAAGTATAGGGCCCAGAATGTCTTGTACCTGTATAATAAGTATAGGGCGCAGAATATCATGTACCTGTACAATAAGTATAGGCCCAGAATGTCTTGTACCTGTATAATAAGTATAGGCCCAGAATGTCTTGTACCTGTATAATAAGTATAGGCGCAGAATATCATGTACCTGTACAATAAGTATAGGCCCAGAATGTCTTGTACCTGTATAATAAGTATAGGCCCAGAATGTCTTGTACCTGTACAATAAGTATAGGCCCAGAATATCTGGTACCTGTACAATAAGTATAGGGCAACAAATTTAAAATCAGGATCTATGTAATTTAATAGAAGAAACAAGTAATAGAATTTAATAGAATTTAACAAGAAACAATGGATTAAGGTCGTGCAGAAGTATCGAGTTACATGCATTCGTCGTTCCATCCTTTACCATAAGGTCTTTAACTGGAGGCCCATTGATGAGTTTGGTTTAGGGCCCACAAGTAGGTAAAACTGCCCCTGCCGTTCGAACTGAATGCAGTGAAGCAAAAACAGCGGCCACACATACAAAACTTCAGTTTATTTCCAAAAAACCAAATTTGCAAAAACAGATTTTAGCTATCTAAAACTGAAGTGAAAAGTTAATACTAGAGGATAAAGGAAAACAGCAAGATTTTTTACACTCTTCACAATTTTGAAGCACGGTAGAAATACACATTTTAACACCTACAATCAGGTCAAAGTGCCAATATCTCTAATTGGCTGGGATAATCTACAATGTACAGTAACGTGGGTCTCGTCTTGCACAGAGACATTATCACATCTGCACATTCTGTTGTCACGAGGAATGGGTGGCCTGGCCCCTTTTACCAGCCTCAGTCCTCAGATGACGAGACGACAGCATAAACCTACTGAAACGTATTCGTAGAGAATCAGGGACATCAAACGAGTAAAATTATTGCATGTTGTACTAATGCAGAGTTACCGACTTTTGTTTACACTTTTATGGCAAAATTACAGTTTATTATCCATAAAATTTTACTCGCTGTTACCACAGTCCATTGAACTCTTTCATGCAACGAACAACAAGTTTTAACATGTCATTTTGTCGCATATGACAGCAGCGATTTGCATAAAACTTACTGCAAAACTGGCATGAAGTCATCACCAAGAAATGCAATTACTGAGGGAAAATGCCTTTTATTGCTTAAAAGGCTTTAATTATTTCAAATAATGACCGAAGATTTGTTTGGATTTGCAAATGTCAATACTACTCAGCATTCTGAGTGAAAACGAAAACGCTTTAGAGACAATAATTGAAGTGCTGCTGCCTCTCGGGGCTACTATTCGCAATTGCGCGAATTAGCGGAGATGGGAAGATGGAGATGGAGAAGATGGTTAAGCAAAGAAGTAAGTGGGCAAGTAAGTAAGCATGTAAATGCAAGTGAACAGGAAGTAAGTTAATAAATACGCAAAAGTAGCTAGGTAGGTAGGTAGGTTAGGTAGGTAAGTCGGTAGGTGTATAGGTAGGTAGGTAGGTGGGTAGGTGGGTAGGTAGGTAGGTAGGTAGGTAGGTAGGTAGGTAGATAGGTAGGTAGGTAGGTAGGTAGGTAGGTAGGTTAGGTAGGCAAGTCGGTAGGTGTATAGGTAGGTAGGTAGGTAGGTAGGTAGGTAGGTAGGTGGGTAGGTAGGTAGGTAGGTGGGTGGGTGGGTAGGTAGGTAGGTAAGCAGGTAGATAGGTAGGTAGGTATGTAGGTAGGTAGGTGGGTAGGTAGGTAGGTAGGTGGGTGGGTGGGTAGGTAGGTAGGTAAGCAGGTAGATAGGTAGGTAGGTATGTAGGTAGGTAGGTAGGTAGGTAAGTAGGTGGGTAGGTAGATAGGTAGGCTGGTAGGTGGATAGACGCGTTACTGAGTAAGTAACGAGAGAGGATAAGACAAGTTACTCTACCATATGGAGAAAAAACGAGGATGATCTAAACGTTTACAGACTGACGTTAACCTAGTGCAGACGTTAACCTTGTACAGACGTTAACCTAGTGTAGACGTTAACCCAGTGCAGACGTTAACCCAGTGCAGACGTTAACCCGGTGCTGACGTTAACCCGGTGCTGACGTTAACCCGGTGCAGACGTTAACCAGTGCAGACGTTAACCCAGTGCTGACGTTAACCCAGTGCTGACGTTAACCTAGTGCAGACGTTAACCCCAGTGCAAACGTTAACCCAGTGCAGACGTTAACCCAGTGCAGACGTTAACCCAGCGCAGGCGTTAACCTAGCGCAGACGTTAACCTAGTGCAGACGTTAACCTAGCGCTGACGTTAACCTAGTGCAGACGTTAACCTAGTGCAGGCGTTAACCTAGCGCAGGCGTTAATCTAGTGCAGGCGTTAACCTAGTGCAGACGTTAACCTAGCGCAGGCATTAACCTAGCGCAGACGTTAACACAGTGCAGACATTAACCTAGTGTAATCTGTTTTCCAAAGTCCACGAATAAAATTTTCAGGAACGGTAAGCCGCAGTTGTAGAAAAACGTACACCAGGAACAAAACTTTGGAAGTTTCTTGCTTTGCATCAGTGTCCGTAATCTACTACACCTCCACATGTATTTACTTTTCCTGAATGGACTAAAGCTAGTCTGTAGTGAAATAATGCAACTTAGAAGATCGTATGTGCTAGCATCCGCCAGACCAAATGAGTTTCTAGGATCCAGTCTAACATTAACCTAGACTACTATAATAGACATGTGAACGACAGCTATTTTGGTTCAGCAGCCTTAATTTAGTTCCTCAGAGACTAACAACAGCAAGATCTCTTCTACAGAAATTATCTAACTGTGTCAAGAGAAATATGCCAACTGCAGCCCTAAACTATACAGGCTACGCAGCGAAAGTTTTTGACTTCACCTAATTTATGAAAAATTTAATAAAAACTTGTCTTTGTTAAGGCGATAGTCGCACAATCTTGAAAAGTACGAAAATTATCCTTTTGAAAGATTATATTCATTATAAAATTGAATTTTCACAAAATGTTTCTGAGTGACATGGCATACTGTACATTATACGCGTAAGATTTGTACTGACCGTGCATTGCTCCAAGTCTTAGAGATAAATATTCACGAAAATTACAATAATTAAAGACACGAAAGACGCTAATACTGATTAATGGTGAGGTAATAACATAGTATAAGCAATTCTGGCACAGTGCCAAAGTCACTCGATATACACGGCGAATATATAATGGAATAAAATATGGCACAGATTGAGCAATCAGCTCAGCTTGTTTGCATGTTTGTGTGTCTGTCTTCGATGCATGTCACTACGCATGACCTTGACTCGGAATGATTAGATTTTGAGGTCAATCGCCCCAAAGGTCAAAGGTCATTTAATCATAAAAACTTTACGTCATTAAAACAGTACTAGACAAATGGTTTGTGATGAACGGCACTTAGGAAGAGCAGTTACTGTAACACGTGTCTTTAATGAGTGTCGGTAGTCTAGAAATGATAATTTGCACCAACCGGGAGCAGCACTAGTTAAAATAAATTGATAATATTTTAAAAAATAACCGTCGCCACTTTACATTTTGCAGCGAGAATAAAATCAAATATAGCTTGACATTAAGCATAAATTTGACAAAGGAAAATGCCTGAAAATTAACGTAGTAAGTTGAAAATGTATTTCAACTTTAATATTTTTTACCTCAATTCAATTCAAATTCAATTTAATTCAAAACGTGCATTTATTTCCATGTTCATGATATAACTGAGGCAAGTAAATGTATTTAATTATCACAATGGAAAAAGGATGGCGAAAGACCAAGAAGGTCAACTAGTCAAGCCATCATTCAATGGATGTATGTGATTATTGGGATGACACTGTAGCTATTTCACTCATGAATAGTAGTGATATTACATTATTACTATTTCACTTAGCAACTTGATCTGTTTAAAATTCACTAATCAACATTAAATAACTGAAGGACGAAAATGCAATCAAAGATATATAAACATACAGGAAAATGATGAAGAAAAAGCAATGGTAAGTAAACGCCAAATAATGTGATACAAATGAATATAAAAATGATCAAAATTCAAGCTGTCATATCGCCCATGTATAACTCAAAATGAGAAAAACATGCAAAATAATAACAATAATATTGAATAAAAAATAATAAAAAACAAATTAAATAATTAAAATAAACAAACCTCGAATAATACTTTACGATGTTGAGAAACTAAACAAACAATTGTCCATGTAAGCCAATAGCAAGCGCGGATAAGCAGGGCAAAGAAGAAAGGGCTTCTTCTTCACTTCTGTTTATAACCCCCATTTTAACTCGAGCGGGTGTGCAGTTAAAATTTTACACGCAACGGGTAGAGACGTTAGCCTCGTTATCGTCAATTTGTTTTTATGGCTACTCATAACAGGGAGAAACGTGTTTTTGCTAACAGATTTTGCACCATAAACTTCTTCATAAGTAAGGCACGGTAATTTTAAGCACTTTACAACACACTCTGCAACTACGCAATGTAAACACATGCAGTGGTGCCGTGAAATTACAGGTACGAAACAAAGAACATCATCATTATCATGATCGTCATCATCATCATTGTCGTCATCATCATCATCATCATCGACGCCACCACCACCGCCATCGCCAACACCATGGTCTTCCTCCTCCTCCTCCTCCTCCTCCTTCTCCTCCTTCTCCTCCTTATCATCCTCATCCTCCTCCTCCTCCTCCTCCTCATCATCATCATCATCCTCATCTTCATCTTCACCATCGTCCTCCTCCTCTTTCTTCTCATCATCATCATCAACAACAACACCATCATCGTTACCATCACTAGCAGTAGAGCAACAACAACAGAACAGAATAATAATAGCTAAAACTGCTGCCAAACAATTGTGCTAACAGGATGGTCCAATTACATGACCTTATCCTATCAATGAAGAAATTTTTCGGCTTGAATTTGTCACAGAAAAGAGAGAGAGGGGGGAGAGAAAGAGAGAGACAGAGAGAGAGAGAGGAGAGAGAGAGGAGAGAGATAGAGAGAGAGAGGAGAGAGAGAGGAGAGAGAGGAGAGAGAGAAAGGAGAGAGAGAGAGAGAGAGAGAGGAGAGAGATAGAGAGAGAGAGAGTGAGAGAGAGAGAGAGAGAGAGAGAAAGAGAGAGGAGAGAGAGAGAGAGAGAGATCACATATCATTAATAAGGCAAAGAGTTCATGATTTCGGTAACTGAAAAATAACAATTTTGAATGGCTTAGAATGAATTTATAAATCACTTGATAATAGCCAATTTAACATCATCAAGTTGCTTAAAAATCTCTTAACTTATCACTAGTTAAATGCGATGTTGCTAAATTTTGTATTAAGTACGCCTTCAAGGGTTGAACCACAAATAAATTATTCAATCTTCTAAAACAGCTACGAGTTATTTTCAGATTGCAGTCTAATAAAAAATTTAGGAACCATACGGCAAATTTTAAATGCAGTATTATATAGTAAGTGAGTTCCTATAGATTTTCTGGAAGGCATTCATAGCAAAAAGTCTCACTAATGCAGATTCTACAAAAAATCAAAGCAGGCAGACGATCGCCTTTTTGTCATCTGTTCTTACTGACATCTGTGAAATCTGCGGACTTGCTTAAGAAATTGCAATTAATTTGATGGCAGACTTTGTTAAGGAAGATGCTGATGGATGTTTGGTAACAAATCAGGATTAAATGCTTGGGCTTGGTACACAAATGCTCTGCAGCTGAACTACTTGTCTTCATAATCTGTTTGGAGGGCTTGTAAAAACTAGTGGTTCTAAGCTTCAGAGATAAATTATGGAGATCCGAATCCACAGGCGAATTTGAAAAGACAAAACAATGCTAGCAGTCAACTCCGTGGAGAAGGAACCGCAGGATGTGAACTCGACTCAGATCACTTAAACCATGGAACAATCTAACTGTGCACTGCCATACAAAACGAAATTTAAAGGCCAATGTCCGTCAAGGTAGTAAATCTTTGTCATTTGGGTTAGGTAGTAGGTAGCTAGTTCCTTTTGTAGAGCATATTACCTGTTAGTGACAAAGGTGTTTTTGGACTTTTTTACTGAAATGATTATTTTACGAGCACCATATTACTCTGCTAACTTGACGGACATGGGCCTAATGGCAGTGCACAATTAGATTGTTCCATGGTTTAACTGAACTGAGTCGGGTTCACATCCTACGGTTCCTTCTCCAATGACTTACTGTTAGGGCATTGTCCTTTCTTTTCAAATTCGCCTTTGGATTCGGATCTCCATAATTTAAAGGAATTTTCACATACTATCCCCAATTTTCATCTTTTTGTCATCTGTTATAGGTTCCAAATCACTTTGCCTGTAACTTTTCCCATATTTCCTTGGTCTACGTGCAGAATTTAGTTAGCATGTAAATGAACTTTTAACCTTAGTTCAAAAAACCTCAATGCATTCTTTCTCAATGCATTCTTTCTCAATGCATTCTTTTTAGAAAGACTCAAATATTTGTTTCGTTTTTTGTTTGTTTGTTATTTTTGAGCGAGTTTTTGTGCAAAAAAATGTAGCCTCGGTTTGCCGTTGTTAGCTGTAAACTACGCAACTCGCGGGTATTAAACGCGTACTAAAAAGTACGTTATTTAAATTAGTATCTTAGTTGTTTATTTAGCGCGAAATAAATTATCATTTCAATGAATTTTTCAGCTCTATAAAATCAGCAAGTTACTATTTTGTCACTACTAAAATTATCGCTGAATTATATCGCTTCATGATAAATATGTAAATATTGTTTTTCAAATTTTTTGAGGTTAACAATTAGAATATGCTTGATAGTATAAACACGCGCAGCTGCTTGTTCTTGAGCGTGATTCAAGAGTCGGGGAGCTTATTCTTTGATTGTATTAATGTATATTCTGGACTGCCATCCGCTCGTAGCGCGCTTGCTGCCATTTTGCGCTTGCAATTTTTTTCAAGTTAATTCGTGTTTTACTAAAATATTGAACAATTCTGTTTTCAAATGCTTGTAATACATTTCTTGACGAACAAAGTGATGATTGTGGTGCAGTGACAAAGAGTATAATCAACAATATTTAAATTGCTTGAATCAGGAAATGTTAGGTTTCATGCCTAATGAGAAATATGTTAGTACTGATTAATTAATTAGTCAATTAATTACTATAGCGGAGGCAGGACGGACGGCACCGCGGCCCACACCGTGCTGCATGTCTTAATTATGTCATTCAACGCCTCACCCATAAACAAAAGTTGAATAATAAGAGTCAATCGAAATGAAAATTTATTATTGAATATTACACTTTAAATAAGGAACGACCAGCTTACCTACAGGAACAGAGTTTGCGAGAAAAGCCTGAGAAATGTGAACAGGGCTGCACATGCTACGAAAGACACGACCACTGACAAGGGTCTACAGCAGACCTTCCCTTTTCATAAGCTCAGGTGTGCACGTGACTAGTTGAATTTACTAACACAAGGTCAAAAAACGAGTCTGTGCTAGATAAAGCCACGTTCACATGCACACCCGAGAAGTCTACTGTATTCCCCTGCCAGCATTACATTTCATTTTATTACAGCTCTGTAATACAATACGATTGGGCAGTATAAATGTTGTTATTAACTAAAATAAAGCTGTTTTACGTACAATCACTGTTGCAATACGTGTACTTACCCCGCTCATAATATGATATACACTTCACTATGTTACTTTGACAAAAGTCATCATCCTGTTCTTAGCTAGTGCAGCGAAGGCTTCAGTGCTTCGCGCATTTAATTTGTCTCTCTCGCGTAGCTTACAAACGTTGAGACGGTTTACCAATAAATAATGACAAAGAGCGGCAATCTGCATTTAAAAAGACTTCAAGAATTAGAGACGATCCTGCTATACAATCTCACAGCACCACATCTGTCTCACACCAGCTGTATTAGTCAACTTTCCATAAATAGCAATACATCACGCTTCGATCAGTTATCGTGGTCTCTGATAGGAATCGTTTTACGGTAATCGAAGCCCGAAACGCCACGAGGCAACAAACTTAATCTCAAGCGGGAATCTCTTTATATTCGGCTGGATTCCCTGCGCTCATCTCTTCCTCGGTGACGCATTGCCAGTAAACAAACAGCAGAAGATTCCGAGCTGCCGCGCGTCTGCAGCAAAACTTGGCTTCAATTACGCAAAAAATGATTTTAGACAACATGGGGGGTTCGCGGAGAGGGGCGACGCATGCACTTTGCATTTTTAATAACCCTTGTTGCATTGACGTATCGATGTAGGGCTGGTTGTTATGGAGGTGCCCCAGATTGAAGATGAATGCTTGTAAGCAAGTCGAAATGGCTTCACAACGTTGAAAGACGCGAAGCCAACGGCACTGATAAACATTGCCAGAAACAACAAATAAATGCCTGTGTACAGTGTGTATGCCAACTGTTATAGTTAAACACTCTATGAAGAAAGTGCAATACGTAAATATTGTCGTAAACAGGGCTATGTGAACAACAGACTTCGTATAAACTGCCGTTATCTAGGGTAAACATAAGCTCCTTAAACTGATGTCGGTTTAAAATGTGTTTTACTAGTTAAAACAAGAATTAAACCTAGGAAGACTTACTTTTAAAACAATATATCGTTAATAGTAAAATTAAGTTACTGACTAACTGGTTAAAGGGTTAACAACTGCTGTTAAGCAGTGCAGACACCAAAAAATAAACAAATGAAAATATATCATCTTCTGAATTTAATATGAAAATCAATGCTACATAATTGGCTAAGAGATTAAATGTTTAACAAGCTAAACTGCTGTTATGCAGACTAAACAACTAAACAAGGAAATTAAGATATGTAAGGCCTAAACATCGACGAAATCAATAAAAATAATTAAATAACTAAGCATTATGCAAACTGACATAATGAACCCTTTAAAATGTGTACATTTTAAAGACTAATTGGTGTGGAAGAAATTAATGTAAAAAGTGAGGATGCGAATTAGGCACTTGATTGTGACAGAAGCCAACTGCTTAACTACTGCATTAGTTAGTGATGTGAGATTAATGTAAAAAGTGAGGAAGCGAATTATGAACTTGATTGTGACAGAAGCCTACTGCTTAACTACTGCATTAGTTAGTAATGTGAGATTAATGTAAAAAGTGAGGAAGCGAATTAGGAACTTGATTGTGACAGAAGCCTACTGCTTAACTACTGCATTAGTTAGTAATGTGAGATTAATGTAAAAAGTGAGGAAGTGAATTAGGAACTTGATTGTGACAGAAGCCAACTGCTTAACTACTGCATTAGTTAGTAATGTGAGATTAATGTAAAAAGTGAGGATGCGAATTAGGCACTTGATTGTGACAGAAGCCTACTGCTTAACTACTGCATTAGTTAGTAATGTGAGATTAATGTAAAAAGTGAGGAAGTGAATTAGGAACTTGATTGTGTTAGAGAAGCCTACTGCTTAACTACTGCATTAGTTAGTGATGTGAGATTAATGTAAAAAGTGAGGATGCGAATTAGGCACTTGATTGTGACAGAAGCCTACTGCTTAACTACTGCATTAGTTAGTAATGTGAGATTAATGTAAAAAGTGAGGAAGTGAATTAGGAACTTGATTGTGTTAGAGAAGCCTACTGCTTAACTACTGCATTAGTTAGTAATGTGAGATTAATGTAAAAAGTGAGGAAGCGAATTAGGAACTTGATTGTGACAGAAGCCTACTGCTTAACTACTGCATTAGTTAGTAATGTGAGATTAATGTAAAAAGTGAGGAAGTGAATTAGGAACTTGATTGTGTTAGAGAAGCCTACTGCTTAACTACTGCATTAGTTAGTAATGTGAGATTAATGTAAAAAGTGAGGAAGCGAATTAGGAACTTGATTGTGACAGAAGCCTACTGCTTAACTACTGCATTAGTTAGTGATGTGAGATTAATGTAAAAAGTGAATAACCGAATTATGAACTTGATTGTGACAGAAGCCAACTGCTTAACTACTGCATTAGTTAGTGATGTGAGATTAATGTAAAAAGTGAGGAAGTGAATTAGGAACTTGATTGTGACAGAAGCCTACTGCTTAACTACTGCATTAGTTAGTGATGTGAGATTAATTATCTGGTTTGAAAATGAACTGAAGTCAGTAATGCCTTATGGAAAAACCGTCTTTACACGTAAACTCAGTTTCATCCCTTTTGACTCTTTTGGCTGTTTTTAATCTCAAGAGTTTTGATGTGTGTTCGTTTCACAAGCAAACGGCTGTGTGTCAAACAATGACCACGCTGCATAATGAAAGTTAAGTGTAGGTAGAAATCTAAAGTCTGAAATTTTGTGTGTATGAGGGCCGGCACATGTTCAACTTTTGTCTCGTTTCTTTTTCATTCGATTGCGAATGTAGTTTAAGGCTACTGGTTAGTTGTTGTAGGTAAATGATCGAAAAATTGATCGAAAAAAGTTTTACTGGAATAAAATTCTCGTGGAATAAATAATGGAATAAAAATAATAGAAAATTTGGTAAAAGTTTTTACTACCAAAGGATAGAAAAGTCGTTCCTTTAAAGTATGACACACGTACGATTTATTCATATTCAACTATAACGTACAAAAACACGATATAGTTGTACGAAGAGAAATAAACGCGTTCTGGTGTAAACAACTCGAATACAACTCACTTAACCTATCATAAAAAGAAGCTAAAAATCCTGGATTTTTACAGGATGCAGAGTGTTCATCCTGGATTTTTACAGGATGCAGAGCGTTCATCCTGGATTTTTACAGGATGCAGAGCGTTCATCCTGAATTACGGCACGTTTGTGACAGTTATAAGCTATAACGCTTCAGTGTTTCTGTCAATAGGATTTTGCAAGTAAAAGTAAATGTCCGTTCTCAACTGACGAACAGTGAGCACGTAGAGCAAATATGTGACAATTTGGCGAGCGCATTAGAAGATCATGGGGTTAATTAATTAATATTGACTATCAAACTGTTAATATTGACTAGCAAACTGTACCTCGGTTTTCTAATATTGATGTGGCATCCATCAGCTCTATATTCAGGCATAATAGTAACCAAATTGTTGTGGACTATATTCATTAGTGCCTTAAATGTTTTGCTCAACAATCACTGTTTCGTGTTGGACTGATAATATAATGTAAAATAATTATGTTAATTATATTTCTACACTCTGCTTAATGCCATTTTAACATTTTTACGTTCGTAAATGTATCAGTGTTTTGGAGAAAATTTTGGACCAACTTACTGTGTTATTTTCCGTGCATTTACCCTGATCATAGTGCAATCATAGTTCTTGGTCAATAAATAACTTACTTACTTACTTACTTACTTACTTACTTACTTACTTGCTTGCTTGCTTGCTTGCTTGCTTGCTTGCTTACTTACTTACTTACTTACTTACTTACTCCCTTACTCACTCACTCACTCACTCACTCACTCACTCACTCACTCACTCACTCACTCACGC
>JAQGDQ010001523.1:0-36557 GCA_030141605.1 Tubiluchus corallicola
TGGGTGTTTTTACAGCTGTGGGTGTGCAAGATCAACGAAGAGGAACGATGGCGTAAGTACAAGTGTAGATACAGCACCATATACAAGGGGGAATGCGTCTGCAAGAACAAAGGTTCTCCTGGTAAAGACGCAAAAGTCGATCGGCGAGAGAGAACCAAACAGAGAGTCTTCATCGAAAATCATGTCGGAAAAGGTAATCACACCATTGCCTGCTATAACTTCTGTTTATTTTTCGATTGTATGGTGCAGTTCGCTTAATAAAACACACGGGTGATAATTCAGCCACTCACTGTGACCGCTATGGCTGGGACGGAACTGTGTAGTGCTTTAATCTATCGAAATCCGCCATTTATTTAATCCAAACTTGGCTTTATGAATCCACCTTCCACGCTGGGAAGACAAAATTGCGACGTAACACCAGATGATTGTCCTGCCTTTTAACTTGGACACCTTTCTATCATGTTGATTTAAAATACAGTAGAATCAGCTTAATAAATGTACGGATGATGATAAATCTAGTGTATATGTCTGTACACATATAGACTCGATTTATCATCCGTACATTTATTAAGCAGATTCTACTGTATTTTAAATAAATATATATATATATATATATATATGCCCAATGCCCTTTGTGATGTCATTGATAGTTGGGCTTACCTGCTGTTAATTAAGTTTTTAATCTATAGATTATTAACATAGGAAACACTACTTAATAGGTCTCTTAGGTTTATAAATTGAGCCACTTACTAAATCTATTTAACTCCACCCCTAAGCAGAGTACATTGTAATGTGATGTTGTTTCCATTGTACTCACTGTAAGTAGGTTAATTTACGTACTTTGTTTGAACTGATTTAGAATTTCGGCCAAAATTCATCAAACCGCCAAAGAATAACCAAAGACTGCCTCGTGCAGCGAGCAGAAAATCAAAGACGAGCCGTAAAACGCGGAAGGATTTGGATGCAAGCCTGCCCCATGATGACATCATCGGCTGGGAACCTCCCACTGAATGTGAGGCATGCTGTTTCACTTATACCCAACTTACACTCCTATCTCGGTTTGTCGGACCTCACTTTTATGGATATCAAAAGAATTGAACAAAATTTGGACCGTTAAACAGTCCCGCATACTATGGACGAAGTCCATTGTTTCGTGTGTGAGTAGTAAGTAGTGTGTAACGACTCGTGTGCAGACCACGAGTAGTGTCCCGCGTACTACGGACGCAGTCCATTGTTTCTTGTGTGAGTAGTAAGTAGTGTGTAACGACTCGTGTGCAGACCACGAGTAGTGGCCCGCGTACTACGGACGCAGTCCATTGTTTCGTGTGTGAGTAGTAAGTAGTGCGTAACGACTCGTGTGCAGACCACGAGTAGTGTGTAACGACTCATGTGCAGACCACGAGTAGTGCGTAACGACTCGTATGCAGCTCACATGCCAGCATACTTAAGTGTTTAATCAGCATATTTAAGAGCTAATTATGGAGAGGTTTTTGAGTGAATTGTCGACAGTTTTTACATACTTTTGCACAGGAATGACCAGTAATAGACGTTTTTGAGACAATTAGGCGATTGATTCTACATTACCGTGAGTCTAATGCACGGCGCCTACCGTATTAGCTTAGTATTGGTAAATATGAACAGTCGCTTAATGCGGACCGACATTTCCCCACCATTGTCCCTCAAACTGAGATATGAGTGTACTTGTTAAGTTAATGTATACGTAAACCGATTTTAAACGAACAATTGCTTAAACTTGATTAATTTATGCAAACAAAATGCTCGTGTATTGTTCGTTACTTGCGTTTTATCATTTCTAATTGTAAAAATAGACAACTGTGTACTCAAAGAAATGATGGCTTTGTTTCTCCTATATCTGTAAAGTTGCAAAATTTTCTGAGCAACCTGTATTTTTTCTCTGTTCTAGTGAAATGTAAAAATCACTCCGTCTTCAATGATATTTAGTCAACCTTGTGTTTTTTTCATTTTAGCATGGAGCAACTTTTACAGTGATTGCAAATATTCTAATAATGGCACCATTGACTGTTATCCCCCAGTTTACAGAGACATGTCCTCATGGAAGGTGAAGAAACAAGCCATCGACTATCATATTAGAATTTACAAGGAGCAGCTGGACAAGCTTAAGGTGATGCAAATGTCTTTCTTTATATATAAATTTGTTGATATTGAGTCATGGGAAGCAAGAGTTTATAGTAGTGTAATAAAGAAGAAGAAGGAAGAAAAGAAACTTGGGCCTAACGACATGGGGATAGAAGATAACGTTATCTGTATTAGTAACTTCATTATACAGGGAGGCCAATTTGTTGCCCCATTGCTTTCTTCCCTCACTGCATTAGCAAGTACTTTGTGAAGGCCAGGTACTCAGTAAAGGCCACATGCTCAGTCAAGGCCCGGTGCTCAGTCAAGGCCCGGTGCTCAGTCATGGCTTGGTGCTCAGTCAAGGCCAGATGCTCAGTCAAGGCTTGGTGCTCAGTCAAGGCCAGATGCTCAGCCAAGGCTTGGTGCTCAGTCAAGGCGAAATGCTCAGTCAAGGCTTGGTGCTCAGTAAAGGCCAGATGCTCAGTCAAGGTTAGATGCTCAGTCAAGGCCAAATGCTCAGTCAAGGCTTGGTGCTCAGTCAAGGCCAGATGCTCAGTCAAGGCTTGGTGCTCAGTCAAGGCCAGATGCTCAGTCAAGGCCAGATGCTCAGTCAAGGCCAGATGCTCAGTCAAGGCTTGGTGCTCAGTCAAGGCCAAATGCTCAGTCAAGGCTTGGTGCTCAGTCAAGGCCAGATGCTCAGTCAAGGCTTGGTGCTCAGTCAAGGCCAGATGCTCAGTCAAGGCTTGGTGCTCAGTCAAGGCCAGATGCTCAGTCAAGGCCAGATGCTCAGTCAATTCAGTCAAGGCCAGACGCTCTGTTCTGAATTGGGAATAGTTTTTAATTATTAGTAAACCATGTTTAATTGCTGTAGTGGAAGTCGTTGATGTTGATCATTTTTTCACTCAGGACCTGAGGCAGCAACTGAAGGAACATCGCCCCGCCACGAACGACCCGTACCCGGAAGATGGAGAGATATGCATTTGTGAAGATGAAATCGACTACGCTAATTCCACCGTCTCCCTTCAAGATACTGACGACGTCACCTTTTCTCGAGTGTTTGGCGAAGACAGCAATAGTGCTCAAACCTGGCCAAAAAGGTACAGTATTAATGATGTTTATCAAATGATTTGCCTCAGGTAAAATACACAGGCTTTTTTATCGTCGTGTCAAAAGGTCCAGTCGGCTATTTACACTTTTCTAATGCAGTAAGTCTTTGCTTGACGACAGTATTGTATTCTAGCAAAATGCGATGCTAGGCGAAACATCGTTAAACGAAGCCACATCTTCCATAGAAAGCAATGTAAAAGAATTGAGATGGGTTCCAGGGGCAAAAATCAATGCTGCTATGAACACATGATTTAAACACTTTATAATCATGATCACAGTTTTTCTTAGTTCTCGCTCCATTTCATCTTTCCTTCACTACTCCCCCCACTTTTATGTATATATTATCATTATTTCAATTATTAATCACTTATTTAAGATTTCCACGTACAGTTTGGCCTGTCAAGCTATGCTTTTAGGCTCAAACTGTATGCATCAAAATTATTCTGTAATGTAATTTGCACATGTATATGCTGCATTTTGTAATTTCTGGATAACACTGCATTTATATTTATATTTACTTCAGTGAAATTATCTGAATTTTTATTATAACTGTTAGATGCAAAGTGGAAATTTATAAGTTTTTTCATATTTCTACTGATTAATTTCTTTCCGTTTGCTTGAAACTACTGATCTCTTTACCAATACCCTGCTAGCTGTTTCTTTTTTGTTAAAATTGAAGCCTACGCACTTAGCGGTTAAACGCTGCATAGTGAATGCCAAGCCTGGGCGACTTTCAGACACTTTCATCTAGATACTGAGTCTGGTTGCTATAGGAACAGATTAGGGATAAAATTCTTTCACGTAAAGTATGCAATTAGGTTCGTGGAGGCGTATAAATTGCAAATAGACCTCGCTCAAGCGGCTAGCATTTAGTGTTCAGGCGGGAAACAAAAACGTATGATAAATAACTGTTTTACCTTACTAGTGTGTTTTTAGAATAGAATAACGCAGTACGTACAGTTTTAGTTGTTGAAATATGGTAAAAATTTGTTGATCGAAAGAAAAATGGCTTTGAGCAGAGCGTAAAAGTCGTTGTTAAAATGAAACGTGCGTTGTTAAGCGAGGAAAAGGTGTCAAATGTTCAGCATTGTTAAAACGAAATGTCGCTAAGCGGGGGGGAGTCGTTAAGCGAGGACTTACTGCATTGAATTTGAAAAAAATGTTATTGCGTTACATTCATTAATTACTGCTTGTCACTGCAGCCATGTTTGTAGACAGAAAGCAATAGAGAGTTGCAGTCAAACAGTAGATAATTATATTCTAAAACAGTCACAGTCACGGTCAGAATCACACCCACTACGTTTTTGTTCCAGTCCCCGACTCTGCACGTAAATTTTTGAAGCATCTAAACAATTTCAATGCTTTAGACATCACGAGACGAGACAGAACACGCAGTTACAAACCAAGGTACACGTGTTTGTGCTATCTAGCACAAAATTGCGCATAAACTGTCCACACTGACAGTTAAAAAAATGTACAAATGGCTTGTGATTGTAAAAAGTGCTCTAGAGCAGTGGCGGCTCGCAGCTATTAGTCGGGCGCCACTTCAGAAAGTTCTAGTTTTTGTTTTAATATTGTGTGAAACGAAAGAAACGTGTAATTTGTAATTGTAATTTAAAACAAAACAAACATACGAAAGTTTATGCATCTACTCGATACAATCCTAAACAAAAAATATTCTTTGCTTACTAATAGCCTAAATTGTCGCAGTTCAAGCTTGATCCATTCATGGTACGCATGTGGCAACTGACAACAAACTGTGTGAGCGACAGTACTTTTTCTACCTGGGCTCAGACATGTGCATGGCCACACAAAAACCAAACACCGCATTCCTGTAGCGCATTGTGCTGGGTTGTGAAACAAACAGTACTACCCTCACGTGCTCTGGTTACGTACAAGTATAAA
This sequence comes from Tubiluchus corallicola, assembly GCA_030141605.1. Classification (NCBI taxonomy): domain Eukaryota; kingdom Metazoa; phylum Priapulida; class Priapulimorpha; order Priapulimorphida; family Tubiluchidae; genus Tubiluchus; species Tubiluchus corallicola. The sequence continues at coordinate 5,110 of JAQGDQ010001523.1, forward strand.
GAAAAAACTTAAGAAAAAAGACTTATTATACTGAACATTATCAATAATATTGAGTGAAAATAGGGGGTGCTGCAATTCCTCGGTGCCTGTACACGAGCTGCCACTGCCAGCCAACTTGTTAAAACGCCTCTGCAACAATAGCCCGTAAAGTTTCCGACAAGTTCCAATTGCTATTTTCAGGGCACTGCGGTGTCCTGAGCTGTACTTGTTTTATCCAATAATCCTCAGTTTCAGATAGTTTAGGGACAGAACATTGGCTGATTGAATTGGACGTATTTTCCCGTCCATCTTCTACGATTTCTAATGCCCATTTCACAGTGAAGATACAAAGAAAAATGACGCGTGGAATTGCCGTCAAATGTTCAGAAATTTTTCTGAAAATTTCGAGATTTTTCTCGAAATCCCATGCATCAAGAAAGCTTATTTGCCACACGGGTCGCCACTGCTCTAGAGTATAAATGATTTTAGTCTTGATCATTGTGACTTTATAATGACGTCAGTTCCACTCCCAAAATCATGAAAAATCGTCCTCTGATTGTAGGGCGAACTCTCTATTATGTGTCCGTAAGTATCTTTACATATGTCATGTGCTATGATTAGTAGTACGGGCAGTTTGCAACGTATTTACGTACAATGTACATGAAAGTATTTGTCGTTTTTAGTAGGATGTAAAAATTTGGGCTTTTGCTTTATGTGACGTTTATACTGTATGTACAAAAAACTAGCAGACTTTCTGGTTCATTATGCGAGTTGAATCTTGCGGTGTTTGAACAGAAGAAAGAAGAAAAACTACACGAAGAAGAAGAAGAACAAGCGTCGTGCGTCAGTGTTCAGGACTGATGACTTTGATGATACGTTATCAAATAACTATAGGTGACAAGCTACAGGTCCTAAACTGTGATAGTAGTAATGACTGCTTTTGTGTGGCATTTGTGTTCTATTTAGTTGCCGGTTTTATTTCTCCAGTCTTGTTGCCATTAGGGATGAGCATCGAATGTTCAAATTCGGTTCGAACCAGTTTTTTTAGTTCGAAATTGATTCGAACCTAAGATTATAGATTCTGTAATATTCTAAAATTCTATAACAGATTCTAAAATTATAAAAGTATAAAAACATCGTTAAACAGTTTGGAACAACATGCAGTTAGCACAATTTAGCTGCCGTTTCTTTAGCTTTTTCGGTTAGCTGCAATTTTGCTGCAAGATTTTTAACAAATGATTTGTGGTTTTACTGCAGAACAAAATCAAATAATGTGCATGATTTTTGTAGGACCACTTTTTACTAGTGGTTCAAAAACTTGTCCGAAAATCTTTCAAACTCATTTCGACTACCGAAATTCTGTTCAATTTGAATTCAAAAGTCAGAAATTTGACTCGATTCGAATTCGCTTTCTGGTAGAGAATGCCCACCCCTACTTGTGATTCATTATCATTTATGATAATTTAATTTTATACATAATGTTTTACGTTTTATTAATATTTATTGACAGGGCCGACTCTAGGTAGTTTGACACCCTAGGCAAATTAAATTTTAGCGCCCTTTTTGTAACTGTGACAAGAGTTGAAACTTACTACTTATTATCTGCGATTTGTCCTTCCCCATATTTTAAAAGGGATAGTGTATTTGCGGGATCATGCGAACCATCTGAAATCGACAAATTTTTGCGAAATTTTGACCTTTCAAATTTGCCATTTCGAATATTGCATAATCTTATCGCGAGGCTTTTTGAGCAGTTGTTAGACAAAGCGATTTCATGGTAGACAGTGGGTTTCCGCATGGTTCCCCACCGCTAACTGCATTGATGGCAACAATAATATCGTTTATTTTATACTGAATTGTGTAGATTTGCACCTTTGATGTAAGATCACTTTACTCTGTCTTAAGGAAATACGTCGATGCGCGTATCAACAATCTTCGTAGTACAAATTCAAAATATTACCAAATTAGCAGTATTCAATTGGTATTGTGAGATGTCATTAATTTATAAAAACAATTTTTGTTTTAGTTTATCATTATCACATTCAGTACAATATAATGACATTAAGCGCACAGTGGCATCAAAATTATTACATCATACTATATTAAATTGTTATGTTTCATACATTATCGTTATCATAAAAGAATAATTGTACTGCAGTGGGCTAGAGAGGCAAAGGCTTGTATAAGCCCACTGTCATGTAAACCCGATAAAAAAAGAATAGATGAGTGAACAAAAAAAAGAACTGGGAGAAAGGTTAGATCACACAGGAAGGGTAGAAGGATGTGTTAGTGGAAATGGTAGGAAGAAAGATAATAGATTGCGCTATGTTGACATCAGCTCTAAAGATTTATTAATGATGCCTTGTTTTGCATAATCTGTACCAGGATTGTGATATGGCTGCTGCAGTAGGTGTAGGATATTAAGAAGTGCTGTACTTGTTGAGAATCATTGCTCTGTATTTCTTTTTAAATTTTTGAATTGGCTGAACAGTTATTTGTGTCATCATTTATGTCATTCCAAAGCCTTGGACCAATATTTTTGCAATGAATTGCCGTGCCAGGTCTGTTATAACCATAAAAAACTGCTTCAATGTATCAAGTGCGTTAGTATCTTAGGGAACCATAGTGAATAGGTTGTCTAATCGTCAAATAAAGACTGGTTCTTAGGAGTATTATAGGCCCGAAGCGGTCGTGGTAGAATTTATACGTTTACATTAGACAGTCATCGCCAAAATACCCTTGTCAATTGTCACAGTCCCTCCTGTATCCCAAAATTGAATTTTTCTTGTATTATGTTACTTTTACTAAAATATAATGGTACCTGTGCGTTAGCAAGAATTGGGCACCCCCAAAATTTAAAAATCAAAGCAACTGCCTAGTTTGTGTAGTGGTAGAGTCGGTCCTGTCTGTTGACGTTAGTTTTTGTTTTTAGCATTTTTGACGCGTGTATTTTTTTAGCATTTTTGACGCGTGTATTTTTGTTTTTAGCATTTTTGATGCGTGTATTTTTGTTTTTAGCATTTTTGACATGTGTATTTTTGTTTTTAGCATTTTTGACACGTGTATTTTTGTTTTTAGCTTTTTTGACGCGTGTATTTTTGTTTTTAGCATTTTTGACGCGTGTATTTTTGTTTTTAGCATTTTTGACATGTGTATTTTTGTTTTTGCAAGGCTGCATTTGCATCTGTGGTGGCATTAATTTTAGAATGTTGGTTTCGTTGTTGGGTTAACTTAGTTTTATATGTCTATGTTATGAAACATTTATTTGTGTTTTATTAGAGCTAGTACCTTGATAATAATAATAATAATAATTTCGTTTAGTCCGGGGATAACACCTTAAATACCTTAAAGCTCATTTCCAAGGTGGTCCCGATTGTTATTACCAGCATGTTACTTTGATAAACCCACATGCTTGATCGAAGAACCAGTGGTAAGTTTTTGGTGTGACTCGGATGGGAGTCGAACCTGCAACCTCCCAGATGGGAAGTGAACACACTACCATTGAGGTATACCATCCAGTCTTTACTCCTTCAGAAGCATAAGCGTTTGCTGCGTTTTGCATGGATCCATGAAAACTGCTCTCACTAAGCAGCGATTGCATTATATTTGTAGGTTTCTACTCCTCACACAACGAATTTTCATGAAAAATTATATATGAATTGCACTTGCTCACCTTAGACAAATTTAAAATCACTTTTTGACAAATAACTTGAAAAAGGTTTTCAGTAAGTACAGTGTTTGCACTGTTATAAAGTATGGTACGACTTGCGTGAAGTCGGCCAATGCAGAAAATTTTAACTATCCAGACACACCACTCTGATATACTTTGGTTTCAAATCTATTCTATTTTTACGGAGAAGGTCCTGGTAAAAGATGAAATGACCTAAATTTGTCTTTGGCTGATCCGTTGATTTTTCCTGGAATAGCGGCAGAACATTGTACAGCTTGAGCTCTAACAAACAGGCGATCAGTAAAATAGCGTGTACGATCACGCAAGTGTACGCCAGACTAATCTACTCAACAAGCTAAGCTGGAGAGTCTGAAGAGGGCATGTTTTTCTTAATTTTATTCAATTATTAAATGTTTAAACAAATAGCCAATATTCTCCTAAGTAGAGCAGTACTTAATTCGTAATCATTTAGTAATCGTGTCTGTGCTGATTACAATCATAGGTCTCATAAGGCCTATTTTGAATGGTGTGGTCATGCAAGAGTTAAAGAAAATTTCAAACCCTCTATTGCCTCAATGTTGTGAAAGTATTGCCTCAAGACTCCCATTCCATTTACTTGTTTTGCCATTAGCTTTCGTAGACAAGACTGTGATTTTATCAGAATTGTTGCGTTTTCGTAGATCGGATGGTAGAAAAAAACTGAAGAAGGATCACAGGAAGGCAATGCTGTCCAAGGCCAGGCTGGAAGAACGGGAGATGCGGAGGAGGGAAAAGATGGAGCGACGGGAAGCAAATTTGCAGCGGAAACTGAAGAGGCAGAGTCGCAAGCAGCGGAACATGGCACTGTGCAACGAGAAGAGCATGAACTGTTTTTCTCACGACAACAACCACTGGAGAACGTATCCGTACTGGATTTGTAAGTTTGTGTTCATTTTAGGGGGTTTCAAATGTTACTCTGTAAAATTACCCATAAGAGGAATGAAAATCTGTTCATTTTAGGGGGTTTCAAACGTTACTCTGTAAAATTATCTATAAGAGGAAAGAAAATCGTTCATTTTAGGGGGTAAGAGAAATGAAAATCTGTTCATTTTAGGGGGTTTCAAACATTACTCCGTAAAATTATTCAAAATTATCATTTGATAATACTTAATTGTATATGTAACACTTATGACATGATAACTGAGCATACTAAACTCCACTTTTTATGATATTAATTTGAACATGAAATACATTGTAAGGAAAAAAATCCAAAATCGAACAGGTAACTCAAAGAATGAACTTTTGCCAACATACTGAAATGATGACTGTAAGGAAAGTAAATCTTTATTTTAGATTTTTGAGTGGGATGTATTTTTACCATTTTTATTACCCATTTTTCTTACTAGTAAGCCTTTTCATAGTTTTGTTGTGCACACGCACATTTGCTGTAGGTCAAAGGTTAACTGTACCACAGCAGCGCTTCTTAACTACAACCTTCATGTGACAAATGAGTAGAGCAAAACCGTCTGGCTCATCAGTTCACTAACTTCAGTTGTTTGTTGTTGGCATCCTTCTGTCTCGGAAGACAATGGAGTGTGTGCCAAGAGAGTCAGTTATTGATCACATTGATGGAGCTGCAGCGTCGACTGTGGCTGAGCAGTCCGATCCTTGAACGTCTCCAAGGCGCACACCGCGCAAACAACAGGAACCCCCTCTCTTCCTGGTGTAGTCCAAAGGAAAGCGGAGCGATACGTTTGGCACCAGGTTAGCAGGACCTGCCGGAGTCAGTGAGCATGCTGCACTGGTCCGCCTTCGGGGCTCCACTCCTGATTTGGAAGGTTTACTCCTCTACACATGGCCGTTGGGTCACTTGACCTCCTCCGTCCTCTAGCCGTTGGCTGCTTGCGCAGCTCCTCCGCTTAGTGTTGAGATACAGTGTGGGCATCCCGCAAGCCTACAGCACCTGGTACTAACCAAGCTCTACGTTGTTTAACTGCGGTGATCAGACGAGAACCTGTGTTTTCGATGTGATATGGCCGTAAACTCAGTTGTTTTAGGTGGACGTTTACTTAATTATACATTAGTCTGTGCATAGAGTTATTTTCTAGCAGGGTCTTGTTTCAGAACAAGTAAAAATGAACTAGGTAAGGTTCTAGTTAGCTGTTAAAACGGTTACTATTACAACAGCATGGGCTGCGAGGTGTTGTTAAGTGTAGACAAATGTGTTGTGGTACACTTAACCTTTCGACTTTTTGTGATCATCGACAATCGCTAGAATTGTGAAAAGTTTTATTTACGACTGTTTCTTTTGTTCTGCGCGTGACAATGCCCCAAATGACAAAAATATATTAAAGTGGAAGACTTAAAATATATTGTCGATGAGTTTGATGAGTTATTATGCTAATTCCACTTAGATAGGCGATACTGCTCTGATAAAGATTGTCATCCCTGACAAGTGAAATACAGTTTTTTAATTTTTGATAGATAAACATACGTACATAAAAATGTATGTTACGATGTTAGTACCAGCAGATGATAGCCAGCAAAGATGGATGGTGTTGTGGGTTTGTGTCTCAAATAATCCATCTGTGATAGCTACAGAAATGCTTATGTTTCAGATGTCAGTGATTTTAATCTTAAGTGATAGAGATTTACAAACATGTACTACTAAAATAATAATGTTTGAAATATTGGTAAATTGGTAAAGCTTCCCATTTTTAAATCAGTTTTTTAGTTGTGTTTATTTAGTCCAATGTTGTGACAATGAGTTCTACAACTGTATCAAGTTTGCCTGTTTTGCGGGAGGTGCATCTGTACAGTAATCAAGTTTGCCTGTTTTGCAGGTGGTGCAACTGTACACTAATCAAGTTTGCCTGTTTTGCAGATGGCCCATTCTGTGTATGTCAGCAGTCGAACAACAACACGTACTGGTGTGTGAGAACTATTAATGAAACACACAATTTCCTCTATTGTGAGTTTATCACTGGGTTCATCAGCTTTTACAATCTAACAGAAGATCCTTACCAGGTAGGTGGTTTAAATTTTCAACTAGTTTAGCATGTGTTTGCATGTATTAACTAGTAAGAAATTAAGTCTTAAAACAAGACTTCGATTATTTAATGCTCACGTTACCAGCATATTTGTGTACAACAGTGAAACATGGGGTTTAATGATTGCTGAAGAAAAGCAAAATGATATGTTTCACAGAAGTCTTCTAAGGAAAGTTCTAAAGATAAGCTGGTCATACATAATCAAAAATGAAGATTTATGCAATAGAACAAAAAAGAAATTTGTTGAAGTTCAAAATTCAAGTTCCAAAAACGGCTAGGACACCTTCTGAGATTACCAAGTGAAACACCAGTAAGAATCGCCTTAAAACCTTGCAAAAAACCACCTGGTAAACCTAAAACAACTTGGATGGCTAAGATAAATAAAGATGTTCAACAACTTCAACCCAATCTAGCTTTAGGAGTAGAAGAAGGAGATGGAAGAGTAATAAATGGTAATGCCTCAGTACCTATAACAGACAGAATGAGACCTTGAAGATGATTATGATGATGGTTTTGTGCTGTGCAAGTGTATTGTGAACTCTAGTTAATTATGCATTAGTCTATGCGTAGAGTGATTTACTAGCAGGACCATGCTTGGGAACAAGAAAAAATGAACTAGATAAGTTTCAAGCCATTTGTTAAAACTTTTACTATTACAGTAGCTACGAGGCATTGTCAAGTGCATACAAATGCGTTGTCTGGTATACTTAACCTTTGACCTCTTCACAATCATCATCATTTACTGCAACTGTGAAAGGGCTTATTGTAATTACAATTTTCATTGCAATCTCTAGTCATTTATCTATTGGTAAATGTACTTATGTTTTTCCAGTTACACAATGCAGTGACGGATGTGTCGGATGGCTTGTTGCAGTCAATGCACGAAATGCTGAATAGGTTAAGGAAGTGTTCAGGAGCTGAACAGTGTACTGTAGATTCAGGCCCGAAGAAAAATAAAGGTTTGCTTCGTTTGTTGTTCTAATAACTTAGTTTCTTGATTTTAAGAACTTTTAAATATTTTTACTTAACATGTTTATGGAGTCATTAAATTATCGTGACATTTTATGATGATTTCTCTAATTTCTATCGTCGTTGTTGCCGTCTTTGTCTTTATCTTTCAGGCGTATGTGTGCTTGCAAACCAAAAATATCCATAAGTCGGCATAGTTAAAACTGTGCTATTACGCTTCAAAGTAGAATGCATCAAAAATTTGGTCAAATATCAGTTTTTGGTATTTTCAAATTCTGATAGTAGCTCGTAGATCATTTTGCTTCGTTTTTTTCTGTTGCCAGGCCCAGATCTTCGTCGGGAAGAGCCATCTCCTGGATTTAAACATAACTTCAATTATCTCTTGTTCTCTTGCAAACTCCGTAGCAACCAACCCATTCATGTGGTTGCTAAGTGTTTTGTAGAAACACAACAAAAAACAATAGTTAACTTTAACGGTGATTTTCTCAAGATTAAGTTTTCCAGTGCACAGAATCCACCCCAACTTCAACGTGGATTATCTCAGCTTAGAAACAACATGGAGCGATGAGCTTGGTGTCAAAATGATCCACGAGAAATGGAGATTCAGGACATGTGAATAATTAGAAAAGCTTAATTGCTGATTTATGGACGATTTTGCTATGCAAACACACATTTTATGATAATTGGCTACGATTCGGAATTGTTAGTTTTGCGTTGCTGCTTTTTTCCATAGTAGTCTGCTGACAGAGTGTGACATTATAAAGAAATCGATGATTGATGACTGATAGTTTTTTATTGTTATTACAGTTGATTGTATCGATGCTTCTGTGCCTGAAGTGATAAATTTTGCATTTGAATCTAATCCCTTTTTTTGTATTTTTTCGTTTTTAGGGCAGAAAGAAAAATTCCAACCATTGTGGAAAGGGAGCAGCAAAAGGAAATCAAAATTTTTTGGGTAAGTTCCAACGAAGCTTGTCACGGGGCTCCAAATGCCTTATCCCGTTGTTGCGAGCCCCGTATACCCTAAGTCACTGAGTATGAATCATCCGCCCACGCGTACACTGTTTTCGGTGGCATGTAGAACAGTCATGTAACTTTTCGATGCTTCCAGATATACATGTAATAGCGTAGAATATACTGGAAAGATCTACATACATAGAAATTTGGCTTTGTAGCGTACAATCATTGAGTTTACAAACGATTCTGTTATCGGCAACCCCAACTGAAGATCTTGCATATTGAACACTGGCTGAAATTAATGACGTAATTTCCTGCAACTCAAGCAGCAGAAATTATTTGTTTTTTCGTTTTTTCTAGTTTGGTACGTGACCTTTTCATTGAACTGGTTCACGTTCAAGTTACCGAATTGTTAACTCCCTAAGTTCGCAAAAAAGTGAACGTGTTCATTCCATAACTGTTAGATTGACAGCCGGTTTATTTCAAACTAAGGAGTTCGTGTTCACATTGCATATGGGACCAAAATTAAAAATTCATTATTATTTTGGAGACCACATGACCATTTTTAAACATGTAAAAAAGGGCGGAAATTTAAGGAAAAATCTGATAAGTGCTGAACGTCCGAGGTCCCTAAATTACCCTTTCTTTAGTAACCAAAACCGAAAAAGTTTGAATAAAAATAAATACGCATTTATGTGTAGACTAACTACTATATTTACTTGTGTTTAATAACTAACTGCCAAAAAAGAGAAACGATTAATTGTAATGCTAGCACTGTTACAAGTCTCAAACAGTTGCGATATACATCAAACACTTGTCAAAGCCGTATTCTTAGGTAGTTTTGACCTTGTAAACGTAACATGGCATGCTTGAACACGAATGTCTTAAACCTGTATTTCACCTATTTTTAGGAACAATAAATATCGAATGTTATAAAAGCCTTCTGTCAGATTAACTCATTGATAATGTGTAGATACCATGTTGTACAGAACACTCACATTCCCCCCGTTTAGACAGCTTAGTTATAGATAATTATCTTGATTAGTTTATATAAGATGACTGCACTGTTTAAAATTGTTTGTTTGTAATTAGTATCAACGATATTTTGGGAAACCACTGTTCTCCTCATCAGGTTATATAAAATTAATCACGTAAAATTCCTGGATGTCAAATTTAAAAACATTAAATGCAAATTAAATGAGTTACATGATAAGACAACACTAACTGCTAGATATGGCTGATTGAAGAAATTAAAGCAAATGCTACTTGTGCAGCTACATTTCTTTGGTGATTGGCGAAAAATTAATTGGCTAAAGTTTACACTTCCCCCATGTGAGAAATTAGTGTGTGAAATGGATTAAGAATAGGATTAAGATCAGGATTAGGGTTAGGAAAAGGGTTAGAGTTGGGTTGGGGTTAGTGTTAGGGTTAGGCCTAGGGTTAGGGTTGGGCTGGGGTTAGAGTTAGGGTTAGGATTAGGACTAGGTTGGGCTGGGGTTAGAGTTAGGGTTAGGGTTGTGTTGGGGTTAGAGTTAGGGTTAGGATTAGGACTAGGGTTGGGCTGGGGTTAGAGTTAGGGTTAGGGTTGTGTTGGGGTTAGGGTTAGGGTTGTGTTGGGGTTAGGGTTGTGTTGGAGTTAGGGTTAGGGTTGTGTTGGGGTTAGGGTTAGGGTTGTGTTAGGGTTAGGGCTAGGGGTTGGGTTGGGGTTAGAGTTAGGGTTAGGGTTGTGTTGGGGTTAGAGTTAGGGTTAGGGTTGTGTTAGGGGTTGGGTTGGGGTTAGAGTTAGGGTTAGGGCTAGGGTTGGGCTGGGGTTAGAGTTAGAGTTAGGGTTAGGGAGAGGGTTGTGTTAGGGTTAGAGTTAGTGTTAGGGTTGTGTTGGGGTTAGGGTTAGGGTTAAGGTTAGTGTATTTAAATTGTGTGGCAAATTGTAAGCTCCTTCCAATTAACTGTGACCAAATACTTGGCTTAAGAAAAATTAAATCACTTGTTCCACAAATCAGATTATAGTAATTTATTTTTCTCATGAACTGTAATTATATTTCCTCAGATTAGGAAATATTCTCACAAATTCTCACGGATTTCCAAACAAATGTTATAACTGTATTTTATATATATGACTTTGGAGTCTCTGGTAACCTTTTGCCTGCTAGCATGGATAATTTTAATGGCTAAGAATCTTCTTGAAACTTTTGCACAAAATTTAGTAACATGCCGTGTTTCAGATAGTATGCTTTCATCAGTTTCATTCAGCGATTCTTCTGCAATAGTGCTTCTACTGTGATGTCATAGTATTAAACAAACGTCCCACACCACATCACCTACGCCATGTAACAAAGCAAGTGTAAAAACAAAGATGTTTTGCACGATATTGAAACAGTACTGTTCTGTTGAAACGCTAGTAACTCCATCCATTGATGATCAGTAATGTGCAGACATTCAACATAGTCTGTGCATTCTGTTCATGGAACAATGGTAATAATTCACGAGCATTCTACGTAGTTTTTCTTTAATGTTTTTGAAATGATGGTAAATAAGCTAATTGTTGACAGGTGCGCTGTTTAGGGTGTCATAGAATCCATATTCTCTTGAAAATTTAGTGTGTGAATTGTTTAACTGACAGTGAATAAATAGCAGAGTTTTTATCACATGAACGAGAACAAGAATGAATACAAGATTTTCGCCACATCGAAAAAGACAGCTTTATAGAGTTACTTCATTAGGGAATAACCCAAAAATTTACCTAACGCTTGTACTTATCATATTAATACTGTTTTTACAGCAGGGACAGGAGTCATCGGGATAAGCGTGTCGACCGAGAACAGCGGAAAAAAGAGCAAAGACGACTGAGACGACTACGAGGGAGACCTCTATAGCGAAAATAGCAAACTAGGTAACTGTGAAGTTGTGTGTGTGTTCTGCACTGCACTGCATTAAAGTTAAAGGTCGCTGCTTGATATGAATCTGCTTTGTGTCGCAATGATTTTGTTATGCTTTTATGCCAATGTCACACATTTCATACAGAATGGCCCTGTAAGTGAAAAGTAAATGTAGGGCTGCACCGAATATTCGGAGTGCCAAATTTGCTTCCTAAGTATCAGTGTAAAGATCCGGCACGGTAAACTTCGGTTGACATCACTAAATGTTTGGTGAACCTTCGGTTGACATCACTAAATGTTTGGTGAACCTTCGGTTGACATCACTAAATGTTTGGTGAACCTTCGGTTGACATCACTAAATGTTTGGTGAACCTTCGGTTGACATCACGAAATGTTAGGTGAACCTTCGGTTGACATCACTAAATGTTTGGTGAACCTTCGGTTGACATCACAAAATGTTAGGTGAACCTTCGGTTGACATCACGAAATATTTGGTGAACCTTCGGTTGGCATCACGAAATGTTTGGTGAACATTCGGTTGACATCACTAACTGTTTGGTGAACCTTTGGTTGGCATCACGAAATGTTTGGTAAACCTTCGGTTGACATCATTAAATGTTTGGTGAACCTTCGGTTGACATCACGAAATGTTAGGTGAACCTTCGGTTGACATCACGAAATATTTGGTGAACCTTCGGTTGACATCACAAACCGGTTGACATCACGAAATATTTGGTGAACCTTCGGTTGACATCAATCACTAAATGTTTGGTGAACCTTCGGTACACCAAAGTTACTACACTACATCTCGGTTTGTTGGACCTCGCTTTTACGGATATCGGAAGAATCGGACAAAATCTGGAACGCTAAGAAGTCCAGCATGCTATGGACTCTATCTGTTGTTTTGCGAGCTGACGCTAGCGGGTTGTTTACATCACGTACATCAGTGTAACCACATGTATAAAAATTTAAAATCAATTATACGGAGTCATTTGAGTCAATTGCCGACAATTTTTATACACTTTTGCATAGGAGCGGCCTGTACTAGACGTTTTTGAGACAATTACGCAATGTTAAAATCGTGCCAAACATTTTGACAGACTACTGCTGTCACCATCAATAGATAATGAATAAGTCAATACAGTAACAAATAGCTAAGTATTTTAATTCCTTTAATTTTATTTTCAAACACTTAGCCGTTTGTTTCTGTATCAACTTATTTACTGGTCTGCTTAACATTACCTATTTGTTTTTTGTAAATGCACAATTAGTGCATAATTTACTGTATCAATTTCTTTTCTACTGTTCTGCTTATTCATTACCTGTTTGGCTTCTGTTAACTACATAATTAGTGCATAACAGGCTCTGCCTATATAAACTGATTGTAAGTTTGTAAATTTACCACTGATGATGACAGCAGCAGTAGTCTGTCGAAACGTTTGGCACGATTTTAACTAATTAAAGTAAAAGATTTAATAAAGTTATGTTGCTTTAACTATAAATATTCGTTATTGTATTTTCATTATTGTATTTCTAGGTTGTTTCTGGTACATTAAGCTTAACATTCTCTACAAAATCACATCGATCCGTTTACAAGGAGCTTTCGAATACAGCAGTTACCCGTGCCACGCCTATCCAGCCATGGGATACCCTGCAGATGGCGCTCATCAAAATGAACGAGCAGCATTTATCTCAGTGTTGTGTACAGAAATTATACATAGATAGATATCGTTTATTTATTTATTTGTTTCTGTATAAAATAATGGCAGAAAATTGATTATTTGGATATAATTATTACCATTGATTTTAGTAATAATTGTTGTAATGAATAAGTCTTTATTACGTATATTATGTAAAGTTTTGGGAGTATAATATGTCTAGCTGTCGTGTGGTAATACCTGTAAGGGTATTAATCTTTTTGAACTACAAGATTGCATTTCATATTGTTATTCTAATCACGTCTATCAGTTTTTGTAATAATTGTTAGGTTACATATGAAGCTGCTATAAAAAGGACTGTTATAGTGTGGCCAGGTCGTTGCTGTGTCACTTTCTTCCTTTCTTGAGAAATCAAAGATGACCCAGGGAAGTGACGCACAGACAAGGGACATACTACTCTGGTAATATTGATAAAGTACTACATTGTGTGCACAATTGTTGGACGTGTGCAGTAAAGTTGGCACCAAGTTTTTAAAAATCCACGGGTAATTCCAGATGTTTTATGTAAAAGCCTTTTGTTGATGAGAAACTTAAAGGCAAGGTTTCCCAGAAGGCATGTTTGGTTTTTCGAAGTTTTAGTTTAGCTTATGAAAAACTGATGCTGGAAGAAACAGTTGAGTATCAAGGTTTCGTTGTTTGACTGAACTCGTCCGATTGTCACTTTCAGTAAAAGAGCTGTTGTGCATTAAGATGGGAGAAATGGGTAGAGATGCTTGACATTTCGTTCATCCAGAAGTATCATGGTGTGAATGTGGCACAGTTTTTAAAGTTTCGTTGTGCGCACGCACAGTTGTTGTAGGCTAAAGGTTAAGTGTACCACAGCAACCTCTTCTTAAGTACAACTGTCACGTGACACGTGGGTAAAGCAAAGCCATCTGCCGCTGCAGCTCAGTAACTTCAGTTATTTTGTGTTGACTTTACTTAATTATACATTAGTCTGTGTGTAGAGTGATTTACTAGCAGAATCTTGCTTGGGAAAGAGAAAAAATGAACTAAGTAAGGTTTTAGCTAGCTGTTAAAACGGTTACTATTACAACAGCACAGGCTGCGAGACATTGTCAGGTGTTCACAAATGCGTTGTCTGGTACACTTAACCTTTGACCTTTTCACGATCATCAATCGCTAGAAAAGGCTTATTGCAGCTAAAAATTGTACTAATTTTTTGTCTTTCAACTTTTGAAGGTTTCGTTTATTTAGATTTTTATCGCAGGATGATTTAAATAAATTATTATACTATTTCTTGAGGTTTGCATCATGTGTGTCAAATACAATGCCGCTGTATGCACTTATATACTTTACCGTTCTTTTAGATGACTATTCTCTTGCTTAAGCATTCTCATGTCTCTTGTGAAATTTGAGTAGTGTTATGGCATGTTCAGACTAGCAAGTTTTCTTGCCAAGTAACTCACAAGTGTGTTCAGACTGGAGAGCAAAACTCGCTGCGAGTTACTCTCCGACAGTAAGCGTGAGGTAATACTCGCTTTTCTATTCACTGCAAGAAGTGTCGAGAGTAAGTTGCCAAATAACTCACAAATGTGTTCAGACTGGAGAGCAAAACTTGCTGCGAGTTACTCTCCAACAGTAAGCATGAGGTAATAATCGATTTTCTATTCACTGCAAGAAGTGTTGAGAGTAACTCGCCAAGTAACTCACAAATGTGTTCAGACTGGAGAGCAAAACTCGCTGCGAGTTACTCTCCGACAGTAGGCATGAGGTAATACTCGCTTTTCTATTCACTGCAAGAAGTGTCGAGAGTAACTCGCCAAGTAACTCACAAATGTGTTCAGACTGGAGAGCCAAACGCGCTGCAAGTTACTCTCCGACAGTAAGCGTGAGGTAATACTCTCTTTTCTATTCACTGCAAGAAGTGTCGAGAGTAACTGGCCAAGTAACTCACGAATGTGTTCAGACTGGAGAGCAAAACTCGCTGTGAGTTACTCTCCGACAGTAAGCATGAGGTAATACTCGCTTTTCTATTCACTGCAAGAAGTGTCGAGAGTAACTCGCCAAATAACTCACAAATTTGTTCAGACTGGAGAGCAAAACTCTCTGCGAGTTACTTCCCGGCAGTAAGCGTGAGGTAATACTCTCTTTTCTATTCACTGCAAGAAGTGTCGAGAGTAACTCACCGAGGTGTGAACATTATACAGTAAATCAACTCGCAGTAGTAACTTATCGACAGTTACTCGCAAAGCAGTTCATACTCACTGTGAGAGAGAAAACTCACTACAGAAAATTTGCCTTTATGTTTCTTACCTAAGTAACCTGTCACTGCTATGTGTTATTTCAAGACGAACGTTACTTCTTCGTGGGAAAGGTGGTATATTAGCTCACGATTTGGAGCTAGTTTTTACTTAGGAGGCTTAGAAAAGTTGCCGAGAGTTTTTTAATTCTTGATGACTGTTTGACTTACTTAAGTTGAAATGTACATTAGAGGTAGACATCGAGCGTTTGCGTTTGATTCGAAGGCGTTTTTTTACTTCGCATTCGATTCACACCAAAAATTATGGATTCAAATTACGCCATTTTTTGTGATTAAAACGTTTGAAACATCGTGCAATGAGACAGTTCAGCCGTGATTTCTTTGCACGATTTTTAAACCAATTTTTAGTACTTTTACTATGTAGAACAAAATCAGGCAATATGCATAATCTTCATGAGACCGCTTTTTGTTAGTGATTCAAAAATTTATGCCAAAATCTTTAAAACTGAATTCAGATTCAGTTCCAATTCGAAACTGCTGAAATTCGGTTTGATTAGAGTTCGAAAGTGACACATTCGATTTCATTCAAATTCACTCTCGGGGTAGGGAATGCTCACCCCTAATGCGTGTCTGTTCTCTTCCCTTTCTAGCCTCCAGTTTGGCCTTTTTTGGTTTCATTAGCCTGTTTTAGTGAAAACGATATAAAAAATTAGAAGAAATGAAATGTGGATTTGCCAGAATTGTTGGTTATGAAGTACACGTAGCAACATTACTGGAGTTTACTAAAAATCAATAATTAAGTTACACGTCTTAGAAAAAGTGGGATGTAATTACCAGTAACTGATTACTTAAAACGTTTGTTACCAACACTGCTGTAAATGCTAATGCAAGCTTTAGGAAGTTATATATGCAAGCTTGAACACATTAAATTATTTTCAAATTTTTGCCAGAATTTTGAATAGTGACAACTAGCTTAAACCTTTTCACAGTTTCGTTGTGCACACGCACAGTGGCCGTAGGTCAAAGTTTAAGTGTGCCACATCAACGTATTTTAACTATGACCATCATGTGACATGTGGGTAAAGCAAAACTGTCTGGTGCATCAGTTCAGTAACTTCTGTTGTTTTACATCGACTTTACTTAATTATGCATTAGTCTGTGTGTAGAGAGATTTACTAGCAGGATCTTGCTTGGGAACAAGAATAAATTGAACTAGGTAAGGTTCTAGCTAGCTGTTAAAACTGTTACTATTACAACAGCATGGGCTGCGAGGCGCTGTTAAGTGTATGCAAATGCATTGTATGGTACACTTAACCTTTGACCTTTTCGCGAACATCATCAATTGCTGGAACTGTGAAAAGGCTTATTATCAGAAAACTTACTTGTCCGAAATAAGCGGACAAAAACTTAGAGAAAATTTGAATTTACTAATAATCTAAATTAAGTTCTGTGCCCCACATCAGAGTAATCAAACATTGGTTTTCGTGATGCTTTCCCCAAGCTGTTGTAAAACCGTCTTAAGTTTTCTCAGAGGCTGCTAGCATGGCATATCCTGAAACTAGGGTGCGTTCAGTTGTTAATTAATCAGGGTCATTGTAAGTGGTGGATCCAGGATTTCTAGAAAGCGGGTGCCAGAGAGGCGGGCCTGGGGAGTTTTCGCCCCAGAAAAAAATTAAAAATTTGCAATTGGTGTCCTGCAATCTGAGCACATTGGGTCCTAGGCAAAAATAGGGGCGTGCGCCTATGGATCCGCCTATGACTGCCATCCTTGGATTTCATTTAAGCACTGCTGGTTTTGTGAATTCGTCGTTTTTGACATTTTTAACACTAAACTGCTACAATTTAGTATTTGGTTACTATAATTGTCTTTCTAAACTTATTTATATTAATGTATGCATAAATTTTAGATTTTGGACGTACTTATAATTAATGTAGTATTGTCGTAACCAGTCAGAACAACTTGCAGGCCTACAGTTTAATGGCCCTTGCAAAGCAAGAGATTATGCTTTTCTATATATTTATGCTGTTTACTTTTGATATATCATTATTATATGTGCATTTACTGTCCAAAATTACGTTTTATGGTAGTTATATTGTGTCTTAATATACTTCATGCTTTGTCTGTATAACTTTGTCTTCTTTGTGGATTTGTGTCTTTGTGCACAGTTTATGGAAGAGCAAAAGAGTCAAAATTAATAGTAAACATTTGTTTAGAAAGAAAGCTGTGTTGCTGTCTCACCTGTTTATTGGTGCAAGAAATTTAATGAAAGGTGTAAAGGAATTTAATACAAGCTTGAAAATTGGATATCTTCTGCTTTGTTGTTTTTCGTTTATTTTTCATATTGTAAATGCTCGAATCTTGTACATAGAAAATAGCAATTTTAAAGACATTTTAACTTTAGGTCAGTATCGCACAGTGAAAAGCGTAACGAGCAAGACATAATCCATAATCCATAAGTTGTCTTCCATAAGACGTATATCATAATCCACCGCATGCTCCTTATCTGCTATAAATGCTGGCATCACTGATACAATTTAGTACTTTTATTAAACAAACAAAATGTTTGGTGGGTACAATTTAGTACTTTTATTAAGCAAACAAAACGTTTGGTGGGGTACAATTTAGTACTTTTATTATGCAGACAAAACGTTTGGTGGGGTACAATTTAGTACTTTTATTAAATAAAGAAAACGTTTGGTGGGGTACAATTTAGTACTTTTATTAAGTAAACAAAACGTTTGGTGGGGTACAATTTAGTATTTTTATTAAGCAAACAAAACGTTAGGTGGGGTGCAATTCAGTACTTTTATTAACCAAACAAAACGTTTGGTGGGGTACAATTTAGTACTTTTATTAAGCAAACAAAACGTTTGGTGGGGTACAATTCAGTACTTTTATTAAGCAAACAAAACGTTTGGTGGGGTACAATTTAGTACTTTTATTAAGCAAACAAAACGTTTGGTGGGGTACAATTTAGTACTTTTATTAAGCAAACAAAAAGTTTGGTGGGGTACAATTTAGTACTTTTAATAAGCAAACAAAACGTTTCGTGGGGTACAATTTAGTACTTTTATTAAGCAAACAAAAAGTTTGGTGGGGTACAATTTAGTACTTTTATTAAGCAAACAAAACGTTTGGTGGGGTACAATTTAGTACTTTTATTAAGCAAACAAAACGTTTGGTGGGGTACAATTTAGTATTTTTATTAAGCAAACAAAACGTTTGGTGGGGTACAATTTAATACTTTTATTAAGCAAACAAAACGTTTGGTGGGGTACAATTTAGTACTTTTATTAAGCAAACAAAACCTTTGGTGGGGTACAATTTAGTACTTTTATTGAGCAAACAAAACGTTTGGTGGGGTACAATTTAATACTTTTATTAAGCAAACAAAACGTTTGGTGGGGTACAATTTAGTACTTTTATTAAGCAAACAAAACGTTTGGTGGGGTACAAATTAGTACTTTTATTAAGCAAACAAAACGTTTGGTGGGGTACAATTTAGTACTTTTATTAAGCAAACAAAACGTTTGGTGGGGTACAATTTAGTATTTTTATTAAGCAAACAAAACGTTTGGTGGGGTACAATTTAATACTTTTATTAAGCAAACAAAACGTTTGGTGGGGTACCATTTAGCACTTTTATTAAGCAAACAAAACGTTTGGTGGGGTACCATTTAGTACTTTTATTAAGCAAACAAAACGTTTGGTGGGGTACAATTTAGTACTTTTATTAAGCAAACAAAACGTTTGGTGGGGTACAATTTAGTATTTTTATTAAGCAAACAAAACGTTTGGTGGGGTACAATTTAATACTTTTATTAAGCAAACAAAACGTTTGGTGGGGTACAATTTAGTACTTTTATTAAGCAAACAAAACCTTTGGTGGGGTACAATTTAATACTTTTATTGAGCAAACAAAACGTTTGGTGGGGTACAATTTAATACTTTTATTAAGCAAACAAAACGTTTGGTGGGGTACAATTTAATACTTTTATTGAGCAAACAAAACGTTTGGTGGGGTACAATTTAGTACTTTTATTGAGCAAACAAAACGTTCGTGGGGTACAATTTAGTACTTTTATTAAGCAAACAAAACGTTTGGTGGGGTACAATTTAATACTTTTATTAAGCAAACAAAACGTTTGGTGGGGTACAATTTAGTGCTTTTATTGAGCAAATAAAACGTTCGTGGGGTACAATTTAGTATTTTTATTACACAAAAAAGTTTCGTGGGGTCCTCTCCACATTGTCAGTTGTAAACAACAGTGAGTCAATATCTTCAACAATTGGTATGATCATGGGCCTATATGAAATTTAATAGGGTCTCTTAAGCTTGAGGCGTATGATAATCTAGCAATGGGATTTTGTGCCCACCCGATACCCATTAAGTAGTTGATTCAGTGTGGCCAGATCCAAGGGAGTGTATTATTTGGGTATTATATCAAATATATGTTTTACGATCCACTGAAATAAAGGTTTCTATTTTCATTTCCTATTTTAATACTTACTGCAAAAGTAATGAAGATATTTTACTATGATAATCCAAGGGCGTAAACCAGGGATTGCAAGGCAAGGAATACGACCGAAAAATAAGCCTTTTTACAGTTCCAGCGATTGATGATGATCGTGAAAAGGTCAAAGGTTAAGTGTACCGGACAACGCATTTGTGTACACTTGGCAACGCCACGCAGACCAAGCTATTGTAGTAGTAACAGTTTTAACAGCCAGATAGAACTTTATCTAGTTCATTTTTTCTTGTTCCGAAGCAAGATCCTGCTAATAAATCGGTCTACGCACAGACTAGTGCATAATCAAGTAAAGTCCACATAAAACAAGTGAAGTTGATGTACTGACGCGGCAAACAGCTTTGCTTTACCCACTTGTCACGTGGCAGTTGTAGTTAAGACACGTTCTTGTGGTATGCTTGACCTTTAACCTGCAGCAACTACGCGTGCGCACAACAAAACTGTAAAAGGGCATATTGTTGGATTATTGAAATTACATGTATTGATTAGATTACGTAAGTCAAATTACTTAAAAGGGCACTTCTGGTATTTTTATGGGTTGACCGGAAATGCGTGTGTTATATAAATCACTTCCGGTGCGAAGGTTGGCGATTAGTAAACGAATCTGGCAAAAGCTCTCCGACTGGACAAACTATCTGTTTATAATCTAGACAGGCAGTTCGATTGTTTGCTGACTAACCGTGTATTAGTGCCAGCTTATCGCCTCTGCCTTGCTTAATGGATGCGTTTCTCCTGTCAAACGAGCTAGCTTTATTGCTGGGTTTATTTCTCTAAATCGTTACATCAATTGCTGCAGATCTTATCAGCTCTTGGCTGTTGGACGCGGCTACTTGCAAGCGAGAGGCTGCGATGGGCGAGAAGTGGAATAAACGACTTAAGAAGAAGCAACTGGAAGATCAGATGAGATCAGGAAAAAGTGAAACTAAAAATGGAAGGAAATGTCACCACGAATATTAAAGGTCCCGAAGTCTTTAAGCGTCTTGATTTCAAGCACAAGAAAACCCTCCATTTATATAAAGCTTAAAAAATTCGCCTTGAAATTTCATAGGTACCACTTAAATACTACCTACATATTACATACCACTTACATACTGCATACTAGTAATACTGATATTACATACCACTTACATATTACATACCACTTACATACTCCATTTTTGCTTGGAGGGCATTTTTTAACGCGCAACAATAGCAAGTAAGACGCCATGATTGAGGGCAGATACTCGAGGACTGTATTTCGTTTATGTGACACATTTTGTTCAAATATTTAAATGTTTCAAATGAAATTTGCTTAAAAAAGAATACAAACAGCTATTACGTGCAGAAATATATTGCGTCAGCTTTCCCACAACGGGATTAAGAAACGATTTCTAACAAGAGAAAGTCAAGTTAACTTTGATTTTCCCATTTGCGCTAGGACAAAAGGCGGCAAGGTACATTTCGAAGTCGCTAGAAGACATAATTCACGTTGGTTTTTTCCTGTGTGCAGTTACTGTACCGTCAAAAGCGCTACCTACCACCACACTTTTGTTCTGCCCTGTAAAATATTAGTTTAACCGTCATGCATAAGGCACATATGCTAGGGATATTCATTAGGCAGGTATAATAGATTTATAGTGATAAT
Organism: Tubiluchus corallicola; assembly: GCA_030141605.1. Lineage (NCBI taxonomy): Eukaryota > Metazoa > Priapulida > Priapulimorpha > Priapulimorphida > Tubiluchidae > Tubiluchus > Tubiluchus corallicola. The sequence goes on from JAQGDQ010001523.1 coordinate 26,665, forward strand.
TAACGTGACAACGTGACACGACAATTGCTTGTAAACTTCGTGTAGTTACGGTAGCGTAAGCGTGCTATTATCTGAGCAATGATGCGTCGGTTATTCGAGACCATCACAGCGCCACGTGATACGATACCCCACATTATACGGTCTTAATAACGATCATCAGTCCCTGCTACACAAGCCTAATGGCCACTCTAATCAACTGGGAAAGGTGCAAAGTGGTCACTAGACGATCATTCATGTCGCCATAGCAACACCATCATCGTTCCGCCCCGGGCTATAATACCTGGGTGTAATTTGATTATTGGATTTATTTATTACGAATTGATGTAATTATGTCGGGGGGATTATAGCTTTACAGCCAGTAATGTTAGTCGTAATGTTACCATGGAGAGGTCCAACAACAAATTGTGTTGGTGAGTTAGTGACGCAAAGGAGCCATATTGAACGATGACGTAGTGAGCTGCTGCCACACGTTTTACTAAAGTTCGAGTAATTAACTATACGTATATCAGACCAACTCGTCTGAAAATTGCAACAGTTTCTGCTGTTGTGTTACTGGACGTTTTGTGGCTTTACATACAGTATTTGTACGAATTAATAATTTTGCATTAAAATCTTGTTTATTCATGCTGTCAGAGACCTAGGTGCTTTACAAGAAGAAGAAGAAGAAGAAGAAGAAGAAGAACAACAACAACAACAACAATATTAATAATAATAATAATAATAATAATAATAATAATAATAATAATAATAATAATAATAATAATAATAATAATAATAATTAGAAGAAGAAAAAGAACAACAACAACAGGAATAACAATAATAACAATAATAATAAAATCATTTGTGCTGTAACAATTATACATGTACATCATTGAATGATAAACTGCGCATTCAAAAATTGAAAAGTGCGCATAATTCTTTTTTCAAAACGTTTAAAGTTGGCTGACTAGTGTTGAAAGTTTGTCAGCGGGTCCAGTGCCAAAACTATGAATGAATGTATGCAGTATCAAAAGCGAGAATTATGCCCATATGCAGTATTTGCAGCCTTTTAAATTGGTAAGTCTACCTTTAAACTATTTGCAAAAAAAACAAGACGAAAAAGAACTGCCCCAGGAGATACGAACTGTCTAACTTTCTAATACGGCACTCTACTGGGCGTCATCTGCAGGAAAAGCGCCTACGCTTTTGTGTCCTGAAAAACCGTTTTAGCTGTTGTCTCACGACTGGCTTCTTGATTTTGCATGAAACCTGGCTTCACTTAAATCACTCCTACCCATCTGTATCCTGAAAAAATTGTTTTAGCTATTGTATCATGACTGGCTTTTAGATTTCGAGCGAAGCCTGGCTTCACTTAAATCACCTTCTCTACTTAATCCATCCTAAGTGAACAGGCGGGTTCTCTCAACCCCCGGTTGAATTCTCACTGCTCACATGCAGCTCAATAATTACCACTTAAGCTATATTACCCTCATAACAACGTCCATGAGATGGCACTAATTTTCAACTGGTCATTATATACCATTACTAGAGTTTATGACTATGGATGATGTCCCATCTGAGCGTTACTATACGATAATTAGTGTAGCAATGTCGAGAATGTCGCTACAAACACTACTGAGTAATAAAAAATTCATTTTCGTCGAGCGTTGCTTTATTTCCGGTGCGACTTCCGGTGTAGAGTTTGTCCCATTTTGTAGCATCATTACCTCCATCTATTGGAATCATTACCTTCATCTATTGGTAAGGAGGTCAGAGTATTCTGGTAGGGGTAATCAAACGTAAATAATTTTAAGAAATTCTGCGGGAGTCCAGGGTTATCTAGGACAACCTACTTCATCTTGACCTGGTTTCAATTCATTTTCAGTGCCTTCATGCAGATTCAGACAGCAGCCAATTTATTCAGTGATTCATAGTATAAATCATGATATTAGGAAAGCTCCAGGTGAAACTTTCTAGTATCCCGAATCGGAAGTGCTATGCAGCTTAATGGGGGAAGAAAATGCAATTTTAAGGCATGTCCCCCTCCAAAAAAACTTTCCGTACAAAGTTATATTACTTAGCATTACCCTTACCTGTTTGAAAAACGTAACGTCACTGATAAAGAAAATTCTTAATAATTTAAAATTTCGTGCCACTGGGCAAAGTGTCACTGACTCACCTTCCCAGTGTGCACCACTGATTCACCAAAAACATATTATTTGACCTTGTTTACAAGATAAAGCAGTTTATACTTTCTCTAAGTCAGTGAAGCGTGCGCTACAAATGCGCTGATTATTTTTTGAAATTTACGCAATGTTATCTAAAGTTGTTTCAAATCACTGAGTGATTTTTTTACTCAACGACTGACCCTTAATTAAAATGACCGTTAGGAGCACGATTTTGACAGTACGTCAGTTGAAACAACTGTGGATAATATTGCGTAAAGTTTGAAAAAATAATCAGAGCATTCGTAGCACACTCTTCACTAAGTAAGCAGAAGTTTAAATTACTTTATATCGTGAATAACATCAATAATGTGTTTTGGTGAATCAGTGGTGAACTCTGGGATGTTGTTGCAGTAACGTTTTACCAGGTGGCGCGAACATTTGAACTATCAATAATTTTTTCAGTTACAATATATCTTTTAAACCGATAAGCGTAATTCACAGTAATATAAGTAATGTATGTAAAAGTTTTAGAAAATAGTTCAAAATAGTTTAAATATTATTGCAACAAAAAGATAATCAAACATAAAACGAAACGAATATAGGCCTATAAGCCAAAACTCTGAATCAACTTGAATACTGAATTCAAATTACTGTGGAAGATTTAATATGACGTCATATGGTGGATAAGGTAAGAAAAGTATTTATTCAAGAAAACTTGACTGTGCAAAATTCTGAATCAACTTTAACTGGAGTGGAACATTTAATTTGACGTCATATGGTGGATAAGGAAAGGTAAGAAACGCTATTTATTCAAGAAAATTTGACTGTCCAAAACTCTGAATCAACTTTAACTAGAGTGGAACATTTAATATGACGTCATATGGTGGATAAGGTAAGGTAAGAAAGGCTATTTATTCAAGAAAACTTAACTGGGCTAAACTCGTTTACAATAAATTTGCTCTGACTGAATTAAGAAAACCAAGTACATGTATGGAGACATACATAAAAATTTGCAGTTGTATACAAAAATCGTACAATCATTGTGATTACGTAAATCATTATCATAGCTATATTCAAGATTTAAATGCTTTTCGACATCAATTTTTTATCTCTACAAAGATGGTATAATCTATTGTTATATGGGAACAACAATGTAAGTGTTCTATAAATGTTATATGAGAACAACAATGTAGGTGTTCTATAAATGTTATATGAGAACAACAATGTAAGTGTTCTATAAACGTTATATGAGAACAACAATGTAAGTGTTCTATAAACGTCATATGATAACAACAATGTAAGTGTTCTATAAATGTTATATGAGAAAAACAATGTAGGTGTTCTATAAATGTTATATGAGAACAACAATGTAAGTGTTCTATAAATGTTATATGAGAACAACAATGTAAGTGTTCTATAAATGTTATATGAGAACAACAATGTAAGTGTTCTACAAATGTTATATGAGAACAACAATGTAAGTGTTTTATAAATGTTATATGAGAACAACAATGTAAGTGTTTTATAAATGTTATATGATAACAATAATGTAAGTGTTCTATAAATGTCATATGAGAACAATAATGTAGGTGTTCTACAAATGTTATATGAGAACAACAATGTAAGTGTTCTATAAATGTCATATGATAGCAATAATGTAAGTGTTCTATAAATGTTATATGTGAACAATAATGTAGGTGTTCTATAAATGTTATGTGAGAACAACAATGTAGGTGTTCTGTAAATGTTATATGAGAACAACAATGTAAGTGTTCTGTAAATGTTATATGAGAACAACAATGTAAGTGTTCTATAAATGTCATATGATAGCAATAATGTAAGTGTTCTATAAATGTTATATGTGAACAATAATGTAGGTGTTCTATAAATGTTATGTGAGAACAACAATGTAGGTGTTCTGTAAATGTTATATGAGAACAACAATGTAAGTGTTCTGTAAATGTTATATGAGAACAACAATGTAAGTGTTCTATAAATGTCATATGATAGCAATAATGTAAGTGTTCTATAAATGTTATATGTGAACAATAATGTAGGTGTTCTATAAATGTTATATGAGAACAACAATGTAAGTGTTCTATAAATGTTATATGAGAACAACAATGTAGGTGTTCTATAAATAGCTATTTGAATTAACTACAGCAAGAATCACGTTGAAAACACCGATCCTCGTCTGATCACCGATGTTAAGCAACTTAGAGCTTGGTTAGTACTTGGGTGGGTGACTGCCTAGGAATACCAGGTGCTGTAGGCCTGCGGGATGCCCACACTGTATCTCGACACTAGGCGGAGGAGCTGCACAATGCACAAGCAGCCAACGGCTAGAAGGCGGAGGAGGTCAAGTGACCCAACGGTCATGTGTAGAGGAGTAAACCTTCCAAATCAGGAGTGGAGACCCGAAGGCGGACCAGTGCAGCATGCTCACTGACTCCGGCAGCTCCTGCAGCCAACCTGGTGCCAAACGTATCGCTCCGCTTTCCTTTGGACTACACCAGGGAGGAAGAGAGGGGGTTCCTGTTGTCTGGACAACTCAGGAACTCCACACACCTTGCTCAGGCGTGCGCCCTGGAGAGGTTAATCCAGTGGTTCAAGGATCGCACTGCTCAGCCACAGTCGACGCTGCAGCTCCGTCAATGTGATCAATAACTGACTCTCTTGGCGCCCATTCCATTGTCTTCCGAGACAGAAGGATGCCAACCAACGTGTGTTGTGTGGATTACCCAATAAAATATAAATGAAAAAATACAAAAAATATATTGCTATCATATTTGGTGTGAAATAAACTAAAACTTAAACTTAAATACAAACTTTACGTGACACCGATCTACTCAGTTGCCATGTCTGCTCTTGAAGCCAGGGCTGATGAACGGGATCATGTGAATCTTTTATATTGCCGTTTAGTTGCCACTACGGATTACAAGTAATCTTACTTAATGTACTTTGTCAAGCACCGCTAAGACGGTTTCTTGATCACAATAAGTAGCCCGGCGAACATTATCATTGGATCATTTGCAACTTAGAGGCTTTGATAGCTTGGTGTGCGCTGATACGATTAACCTGAACTGGACTGAGTTCTCAAACCATCTCTATATTACATGATATCCAAGCTAATATGCCTACGTTGTATGTTAAATATGTTTCGTATCCAAGTATGATCATTTTAGTGAATAAACACGCAAAATTATGAAGATGTGTTTTACAACACCCCCCCCCCCAGCTAGATTCAGCTTAGAATTTAAAACGCAACTAGCAGAGTGTTTTGTATTGCCATTTAAGAATAGAGTGCTTTACAAAATTTTGAGAAAGTTGCAAGCTTTTTTAATAATAACAACAATAACAATAATAATAATAATAATAATAATAATAATAATAATAATAATAATAATAATAATAATAATAGTAAAAATAATGATAATGACAATGACAATGACAATGATAATAATAATAATAATAATAATAATAATAATAATAATAATAATAATAATAATAATAATAATAATAATAATAATAATAATAATAATAATAATAATAATAATAATAATAATAATAATAATAATAATAATAATAATAATAATAATAATAATAACAATAATAACAATAATAATAATGATTGTGATAATGATAATGATGATGGATGATGATAATAGTAATAATAATAATAACAACCACAACAACAATAGGAATAACAACAGCGATAATATTAAAATTATTTCTGCTATAACAATTATACATATACATCATTGAATGATAAACTGCGCATTCAAAAATTGAAAAGTGCGCATAATCCTTTTCTCAAAACGTTTAAAGTTGGCTGACTAGTATTGAAAGTTTGTCAGAGTGTCCAGTGCCAAAACTATAAATGAATGTATGCAGTATCAAAAGCAAGAATTATGCCTATATGCAGTATTTGCAGCTATTGAAATTGAGATCAAAGATATGAAGATATATTTTACAATCCCCCAGCTAGCTTCAGCTTAGAATTTAAAACGCCACTACCAAAGTACTTTCTATTGCCATTTAAGAATAGAGCCGTCTTAACAGCATTATAGCAGTGCAACTGAGATCCCTACCTGCACAAATACACTTAGAATAGAAACGCAAATGACCGATAAAATTAAACGTATATTTACTGCATTGGCACTTCTAACAAAATCAGTGTTTAAACATTAAAAATGTTCTGTACAGCAAAGATTAATCAACACAGACGTTTGAATGGGACCCATATTCTCGTGGGGCCCGGGCAACTGTCAGCATGCCCTTGCATTAAAACGTGCCCCTGCCAAGAAACTAGCTAGTCGCGAAGAAGGTGGTTCAAACCCAATGCTTTCCTCTTTCATCGCTCGTCTTGTCTTTCGCCGTGAGTTAGTTTTTTCCACCTCGGAAATAAAATATCAGTTTTAATTAATCTTTTTAGGATCATAAAAAAATTTTGAAGCCCTGACAAACTGATAAACTGATCATAAGTCTGCTCATTTGCCGAAAAGTGCAGGTAAAAAGAAAAAGCGCCTTGTAAGAGTTTGCTCGGTAGCTTAGCTGATGGAATATAAAGCATCCTTGTCCGAAAAGCAGGATTTGGGTTCGAACCATTTAAAATGTTTTCACCAATTAGTAAAATGTCGCTGACTCACCCTCCAGGGTGCACCACTCACTAACCAAAAAACGTATTTTTAAACTTACTGACAAGATACAGTAATTTAAAATTTTACTCAGTTAGCCATGTGTGCGCTGCGAATGTTCTGATTATTTTTCCAAACTTTACAAAATGTTATCTAAACTTGTTTCAAATGCCGACGCAAGCCCTGTATGCAAAAAAAACAGTATGTAAGTGGTATAAAGTTTCAATACGTATTTTTTAACTTTGTGTAAGTTGAGGGTTTACTTGTCCTTTAAGTAACAGCGTGTACACTGTAGACTTGAGTCTCAGAGTGTAAGATTGCCCATGCAACGCCAGCCGTCTACATTAGCAGGATAGTTAAGCGATAATGATAGTGAGCAAATCGTCATCACTGCAGCTGGGATGAAGTTTGCATCTTATGTTCATTACGCTTAATTGCTTCTTGCAGTTCTTTGCTCATTAAGATCGTAAAAGCCTCTATACACGCACGTTAATTGTCTTTCTGCTGGTTGAAGGGAAGCAGTTACTTCCGGGGAAAGAGGTTCCTGTCAGGAGACCGTTTGCCGCTCTTTTCTCTAATAATAATAATAATAATAATAACAACAATAATAATAATAATAATAATAATAATAATAATAATAATAATAATAATAATGATGATGATGATGATGATGATGATGATGATGATGATGATGATGATGATGATGATGATGATGATGATGATGATGATGATGATGATGATGGTGATGATGTTGATGATGATGATGTTGATGATGAAGATGATGATGAAGATGATGATGATGAAGATGAAGATGATGTTGATGATGATGATGAAGATGATGATGATGATGATGATGATGATGATGATGATGATGATGATAATAATAATAATAATAATAATAATAATAATAATAATAATAATAATAATAATAATAATAATAATAATAATAATCTTTATTTAAAGTCGGCTTTTGGGTCAACAATTAACATAAGCTCAAAGAGCTATTATCACCGACTGTAAATAACCACCTACAACTACATAACACAGACTATTATTACCCCACTTTTACCCTAAATACCACACGTCAGACAGGGCAACAGCAGGTACCATTTTTAAAGTTTTGGTATGACCTGGGCGCTGGTTCGAACTCACGACCTCCCAGACGGAAAGCAGACGCATTGTCACTAGACTAAACCGTCTGGTCTAATATATTTTTTTTCAAATTAGCAAAAACATTGAATAAAATTAGTTTTCTTTTATCGAGAAATCGTTTAGAAATTAGAAATATCAAATCTTAGAATAGAACCTTAAATGTTAGAATAATAGTATACAAATTCACTAACGACTAACAACTAAAATATACTGTTTCATAAAATTATTATAGAAACACTTTAGGGTGACCTGCCAAAAGTCATGGGTTCGTCTCCCATCATTATCTTTTTCAATAACAGTGATCATTTTCATCACATAATTATTTTTTTACTTTACTAATTATATAAAATAATGTGATTATGAGATAATTATGTTAAATCAACAAATTATTTTGAATTTGAGTTGAATTTGAAAAAAATCGTATATAAAATGCACCTGTTTCGCTGAATTGTAAAATTATGAGTCTTACTAACTGATTGAGTATGACGTAGCAAATTAATTAAGACTTTAGTAATAATTTTTGCTATACATAATTGTGTATGATTTCACAATATCTTACACTAGATGTTGGAAGAATTAACTGCCCATGTCAGAAAGTGGAACATTCTAGAATTTTGTCATGATGGAAAATAATGAATTAGAAGGAAACAGAATGTTACATAATGGCACGAAACAGTCCGTAACAAGACAAATGTCCAGTAATTGGAAATACTTTAGAAAATCTGTACGCTTTGCTCGTTAATCCATGGTTGTGCTCAGATATCTGTACGCTTTGCTAGTTAACCCCTGGTTATGCTCAGAAATCTGTACGCTTTGCTAGTTAACCCCTGGTTATGCTCAGAAATCTGTAGCATTGCTAGCAAAAAGTTAAGCATTCTGGAGCGAAATTAGGGTTTCTCTCCCTGGACATGAAAGTCGTGCAAAATGTTCATGGAAAATGCACGTTGCAATTGTGTGGAATGATCTGGAAAAGTCTGGAAAGCTGGTTGGGAAGACAATGTCTCGGAAGACAATGGAGCGTGCGCCAAGAGAGTCAGTTATTGATCACATTTATGGAGTTGCAGCGTCGACTGTGGCTGAGCAGTCCGATCCTTGAACCACTGGAGTGACCTCTCCAGGGCGCACGCCTGGGCATGGTGTAAGGAGATCCTGAGTTGCCCAGACAACAGGAACCCCCTCTCTTCCTCCCTGGTGTAGTCCAAAGGAAAGCAGAGCGATACGTTTGGCACCAGGTTGGCTGCAGGAGCTGCCGGAGTCAGTGAGCATGCTGCACTGGTCCGCCCTACTCCAAGGGGCTCCACTCCTTGGAAGATTTACTCCTCTACACATGGCCGTTGGGTCACTTGACCTCCTCCGCCCTCTAGCCGTTTTCTGCTTGTGCAGCACCTCCACCTGGTGTCGAGATACAGTGTGGGCATCCCGCAAGCCTGCAGCACCTGGTATTCCTAGGCGGTCACCCATCCAAGTACTAACCAGTCACTACGTTGCTTAACTTCGGAGAACAGACGAGAACCGGTGTTTTCAACGTAGTCTGGAACGCTACTCACTGGAATAGACAGGATTTGTGTCTTACATAACTAACACGAATCTGTCTTAGACTGAATCTTACACATTTAAAGAGAAGAAACGGAAAATCCTAGAGAATTTTGCCCACGAATCTTATATGACTTGGCATTTCGATTACCTGTGTTAAAGACTTATGTAACTAGAAAATAAAACTTTTAGTAATTTATAATGTTCATGCTACCTGGTAAGACGTCTCTGACTTCTTATTGTTGAATAATTATTGAATTCAATTATTAAGTAATTTATACCTTTGCTAAGTTAGCGTGCTGTGCGCTGCGAATGCTCTGATTTTTTTTCAAACTTTACGGAATGTTATGTCGCTTCAAATGACTTAACTGATGGTAAAATGGTTTAACGTAAGGGTTATGGCAGGCGTTTAAATTTTCCAGTG
>JAQGDQ010001780.1:0-25735 GCA_030141605.1 Tubiluchus corallicola
AATACAATGCAATGCAATGCATTGCATTGCATTGCATGCGTACGTGCATTATTACGTACATTGATACGTAACGCTACGTACATTGCATTGCGTATGGCATACATGCCATGCCATGCCATGCAATGCAACGCAACGAAATTCAATGCCATGCAATGCAATTCAATATAAGGCAATGCAATGCAACGCAATACAATACAATACAATACAATACGTACGTGCGACAATGTCGATACATTACGTGCAATGCAATGCAATGCAATGCAATGCAATGCAATGCAATGCAATGCAATGCAATACAATGCAATACAATACAATACAATACAATACAATACAATACAATACAATACAATACAATACAATACAATACAATACAATACAATACAATACAATACAATACAATACAATACAATACAATATAATATAATATACTAGCAATATATATATAGCAAGCATACAAAGAGTTTAAGAGTTTACTTTCAGATATAACTATGGAAAGAAAAATTCCTCACTGAAAATTATAAATAATTTATTCTTAGGGTAAAAATAATTAATTTTTTGATGTTATCATCTATTATATATATATATAATATAATATAATAAAATCAAAATTAATATAATATAAAATAATATAATATAATATCTAAATATTATATATAATATCAATAAATATAAACCTATAATATTTAATATATATTTATATTATATTATAATATATTATATATTATAATATATATATTATAATATAATATAATCATTATTATAATTATTATATTATATTATATTATATTATTATTATAATTATTATTATTATATTATTATAATTAATATTATATTAAAAATATATTATATTATATATTATAATCAATAATACAATAAAATACAATAAAATACAATACAATACAATACAATACAATACAATACAATACAATACAATACAATAAAATACAATACAATACAATACAATACAATATAATATAATATACTAATAATATATATAACTAACCTTAAATTAATTATTTACATTCAATATAACTATTAAAAAAAATTCATAATAAATTATAAATAATTACATTATTATATAAAAATAATTAATTATATTATATTATTATCCATTATATATATAATATATTATAACATCAAAATTAATATTACACTAAATTAATTATAATTATCATAATAAAATCCCATAATCATAAAATAATACCTAACCTATAATTAATATATATAATATAATATAATATAATATAATATAATATAATATAATATAATATATTAATATATTATATTAATATTATATTATTAATTAATATATATATTATATTATTATTAATATTATTATTATTATTATTATTACTATTAATATTATACATTGCATTGCAATGCAATACAATACAATACAATGCAATGCAATGCAATGCAATGCAATACAATACAATACAATACGATACGATGCGATGCGATGCGATGCGATGCGATGCAATGCAATGCAATGCAATGCCATACCATACCATACCATACCATACCATACCATACCATACAATACAATACAATACAATGCAATGCAATGCAATGCAATGCAATGCAATGCAATGCAATGCAATGCAATGCAATACAATGCAATACAATGCAATGCAATGCAATGCAATGCATTGCATTGCATTGCATTGCATTGCATTGCGCAATGCAACTGCAATGCAATGCAATAAATACAATACAAACAATACAATAAATACAATAATACAATACAATACAATACAATACAACAATGCAATGCAATGCATTACGTGCGACGTGCGTACGTGCATTATGCATTGCAATAAACCATACGTGCAGCCTAATGCAATGCAATGCAATGCAATGCAATGCAATGCAATACAATACAATACAATACAATACAATACAATACAATACAATACAATACAATACAATACAATACAATACAATACAATACAATACAATACAATACAATACAATACAATACAATACAATATAATATAATATACTAGCAATATATATATAGCAAGCATACAAAGAGTTTAAGAGTTTACTTTCAGATATAACTATGGAAAGAAAAATTCCTCACTGAAAATTATAAATAATTACATTCTTAGGGTAAAAATAATTAATTTTTTTGATGTTATCATCTATTATATATATATATATATAATGGATAATAACATCAAAAAAATTGATCCTCTAAAATGGCTGTCACATTAATTAGAGTCTGCACTTCTGTTTATACCGTCAGGAAGTCGGGATTCACTGGGAGAATTCAATGAGAACCCTAAACAATTTAAGAACCCAGACTGGCTACTGAAATTTTTATATCGTTGAAAACGTTTTCTGATCTCTTTCACTATTAAATAAATTTTTCATCTCAGGTGAAGAGCCTGCATAATGGCAATAGAGCCTACTCTACGTTATTCTTGCGTGTTTATCCACAATTCACACTCAATCATGTTAACAACTATCTGCCCACATTAGATGCTTGAATATGTTCATCTCATGAAGAGGTGTGCTCTTAACGAGCAATTTTGATCAATACATCGGCAACTATTTCGTAACGAGATGGACAGCTGTGTATATATACAGATAGCATGAAACCCGTTGAAACCGTGAGGTGGGCTTGAAACATAAATGTTCATCGTTATCCTCAAGGGTTTTTCTTATTCACAGCTGTTAATGGAAGTGAATGCCTTTATAATCAAGGTTAGGACAATTTCGTCGTACTAAACAGCAAGCAACTAAAGATGCATGAATGATTATCACCATTACTCCTGGGAAACTTGAAGTCTATTCTGAACTAGCTCACAATGAGACTTTTATCCTAAAAAACGTAATTATTTATAATTTTCAGTGAGGACTTTTTCTATCCATAGTTATAACTGAAAGTAAATCAGTTAAAATACACGTTCAGGTTACACGTACACGTACGCGCACGCACACACACACACACACACACACACACATATATATTCTTGTACATTTAATCGTAGTACTAATGTGTGTATAATATAATATATGTTATCTATAATATAATATAATATAATATACACACGTACGTACGTATGTATGTATGTATGTATGTATGTATGTATGTATGTATATATGTATGTATGTATGTATGTATGTATGTATGTATGTATGTATGTATGTATGTATGTATGTATGTATGTATGTATGTATGTATGTATGTATGTATGTATGTATGTATGTATGTATATACATATGCTTGTATATATATATATATATACATATGCTTGTACATTTAATCGTAGTACTAATGTGTATTATATGTATTATGTGTTACTGGCACCTTTTTAAGAACAAGACTTAAAAGACTTTTAAGCTTTTAAGCTTTTTAAGTGCTGCATGCCAGATTTTCTCTGTCTTTGAAATTCTAATACTGCCTCAAAGTATTTGAATAAATAAAGTATAAAACTATCCATAGTGTTGTGATACAAAGATATGCCGTTAGACGAACAACGCGTTGAGTTTTTTGAAAAATATTGCTGAAAAGTTATGAGAACTTTATTTCGCCATATTTTTTCATCAGGTAGACTCTCGACAACAAAAACATCTCTATTTTACAAGTTATTAGCTACATTCACAAGTGTTTTGATGCCTGAAGATTAAAAACAAAAGTAGGTTTATTTAAACAAACTTGGCATTTCCAGTTCCTAATTTTTGCTAGCAGATTTTTAATTGATAATAGCATTTTTATTATTTTTAATTTTGACTCTTATAGTGCTACTATGCGCTAGTGCTAGGTCAAGTTTGTTTATTCTCCGTCTGCTTAGTATTTCTTACGACGTGTGCTATCTTTGCAGATAGACTGGCAACGTAGTATAGTTTATTCTCCGTCTGCTTAGTATTTCTTACGACGTGTGCTATCTGTGCAGATAGACTGGCAACGTAGTATAGTTTATTCTCTTACTTATTTCTTACGACGTGTGCTATCTTTGCAGATAGACTGGCAACGTAGTATAGTTTATTCTCCGTCTGCTTAGTATTTCTTACGACGTGTGCTATCTGTGCAGATAGACTGGCAACGTAGTATAGTTTATTCTCCGTCTGCTTAGTATTTCTTACGACGTGTGCTATCTTTGCAGATAGACTGGCAACGTAGTATAGTTTATTCTCCGTCTGCTTAGTATTTCTTACGACGTGTGCTATCTTTGCAGATAGACTGGCAACGTAGTATAGTTTATTCTCCCCACCACCACCAAAACCAACAAAACCGTCTGCTTAGTATTTCTTACGACGTGTGCTATCTTTGCAGATAGACTGGCAACGTAGTATAGTTTATTCTCCGTCTGCTTAGTATTTCTTTACCAAAACCAACAAAACCCCCAACCACCAAAACCAACAAAACTCCGTCTGCTTAGTATTTCTTACGACGTGTGCTATCTTTGCAGATAGACTGGCAACGTAGTATAGTTTATTCTCCGTCTGCTTAGTATTTCTTACGACGTGTGCTATCTTTGCAGATAGACTGGCAACGTAGTATAGTTTATTCTCCGTCTGCTTAGTATTTCTTACGACGTGTGCTATCTTTGCAGATAGACTGGCAACGTAGTATAGTTTATTCTCCGTCTGCTTAGTATTTCTTACGACGTGTGTTATCTTTGCAGATAGACTGGCAACGTAGTATAGTTTATTCTCCGTCTGCTTAGTATTTCTCACGACGTGTGCTATCTTTGCAGATAGACTGGCAACGTAGTATAGTTTATTCTCCGTCTGCTTAGTATTTCTTACGACGTGTGCTATCTTTGCAGATAGACTGGCAACGTAGTATAGTTTATTCTCCGTCTGCTTAGTATTTCTTACGATGTGTGCTATCTTTGCAGATAGACTGGCAACGTAGTATAGTTTATTCTCCGTCTGCTTAGTATTTCTTACGACGTGTGCTATCTTTGCAGATAGACTGGCAACGTAGTATAGTTTATTCTCCGTCTGCTTAGTATTTCTTACGACGTGTGCTATCTTTGCAGATAGACTGGCAACGTAGTATAGTTTATTCTCCGCCTGCTTAGTATTTCTTACGACGTGTGCTATCTTTGCAGATAGACTGGCAACGTAGTATAGTTTATTCTCCGTCTGCTTAGTATTTCTTACGATGTGTGCTATCTTTGCAGATAGACTGGCAACGTAGTATAGTTTATTCTCCGTCTGCTTAGTATTTCTTACGATGTGTGCTATCTTTGCAGATAGACTGGCAACGTAGTATAGTTTATTCTCCGTCTGCTTAGTATTTCTTGCG
Source organism: Tubiluchus corallicola (assembly GCA_030141605.1). Lineage (NCBI taxonomy): Eukaryota > Metazoa > Priapulida > Priapulimorpha > Priapulimorphida > Tubiluchidae > Tubiluchus > Tubiluchus corallicola. The sequence goes on from JAQGDQ010001780.1 coordinate 5,264, forward strand.
ACGTGTGCTATCTTTGCAGATAGACTGGCAACGTAGTATAGTTTATTCTCCGCCTGCTTAGTATTTCTTACGACGTGTGCTATCTTTGCAGATAGACTGGCAACGTAGTATAGTTTATTCTCCGTCTGCTTAGTATTTCTTACGATGTGTGCTATCTTTGCAGATAGACTGGCAACGTAGTATAGTTTATTCTCCGCCTGCTTAGTATTTCTTACGACGTGTGCTATCTTTGCAGATAGACTGGCAACGTAGTATATATTACCCTGGTATAGAACGCTATAAATTTTACAACAGAAATCAAAACCGTCTTGGCAAAGTTATTTATTCTTTCATAAAATAGAAATCAGTTTACTTCATCGATTTCAGGGCTGGAACTAGATGTGGCAAGCGGGGGGGGGGGCGGAAAAATTTTCTGGGGGGGGCGAGGTATCCGAAGTGGTTAAATAATGGTTAAGCCAATTTTAACGCCTTTTATACTGCATGCAGGCATATAATTAGCATGTGTGTAGGACGGCGTAGCGGAGAGAGCAATAATGAGAAAATTAACTCTCTGTTAACCTAACGTTATTAATGTGCCTCTAACTAAATTGTTATTTACAGAAATTTTTCACACACAAGTTTTAAGAAAATAATACGCAGGAAATAATGTGGAACTATACTTCCTTGGACAAAAAAGTCTAAAGTGTTCAAAAAGTCTCAAATTTCAGCATGGTACCGCTACCACACCAGCATCCTATAGCTGTGTTGGCCTGTGTGTAGAGCCTGTGACTGTGTGTGGTCCCTGTAGGCCTACACTGTGATAGGCACCTCTATGCACACTGAGTTTTGTCTGCACGCACACTGAAGCTACCAAACATTTTTTTTACCTAATTCTAATTCATATTGAAAATGATTACATGCGAACTGCAATTTTCACTGCAAAAAATATTTGTCCGATTTTGCAGTGGGGGGGGGGCGCATATTTTGACAGGGGGCGCCCCCCCCCCCACTCTCGCTCCCCCTAGTTCCGCTCCTGATCGATTTCTGTGTAATCATTTTTCTGATTGTAAATTGTCAAAAACCCAAATGAAAATTGACATCAAGACACAATTAATTTAAGTCCCGATCATAATGATTAGTTCATTGAATTCCTATTGAATGATTTGTAAAAAAACCAACAAACTTATAAAATTCAGTCTCACAATCACGTAGTGTTTAAACAATGTCATTGTTGCCCGTTTACTTTGTCACAAGTCCACAAAGGTCGCCATGGTGATAACACTGTTCTTTTCCTTCTTCGAAGTGAACACGTGACCTAATCCCAGCTATCTCAGTGGCCAGAATTATTGAGTCCTCCTTACGATAGAGATTAAAACATGCGTCTATCACGTGTCATAGAATCGCATAGTATGTATTGTTCGCGCGGTGAGTTTTATACGTACGCGTCTGGCTCATGCGACAAGATCACACCGTATTAGGACTTGAGAAACACAGCAAACTGTGGCCTGAGTGAAAGAAAGAACAGCAGAAGTGCCTGCAGTACTCGGGAGTCTGTCACGTTGACACAGTATTGGGACTTAAGAAGCAGGGCAGACACACAGCAGGCCTGAGTGAAAGAAAGAAGAGCAGAAGTGCCTGCGGTATTGGGGAGTCTGTCACGTTGACACAGTATTAGGACTTAAGAAGCACGGCAGACACACAGCAGGCCTGAGTGAAAGAAAGAAGAGCAGAAGTGCCTGCGGTATTGGGGAGTCTGTCACGTTGACACAGTATTAGGACTTAAGAAGCAGGGCAGACACACAACAGGCCTGAGTGAAAGAAAGAACGGCAGAAGTGCCTGCGGTACTCGGGAGTCTGTCACGTTGACACAGTATTAGGACTTAAGAAGCAGGGCAGACACACAACAGGCCTGAGTGAAAGAAAGAAGAGCAGAAGTGCCTGCGGTATTGGGGAGTCTGTCACGTTGACACAGTATTAGGACTTAAGAAGCAGGGCAGACACACAACAGGCCTGAGTGAAAGAAAGAACGGCAGAAGTGCCTGCGGTACTCGGGAGTCTGTCACGTTGACACAGTATTAGGACTTAAGAAGCACGGCAGACACACAGCAGGCCTGAGTGAAAGAAAGAAGAGCAGAAGTGCCTGCGGTACTCGGGAGTCTTTCACGTTGACACAGTATTAGGACTTAAGAAGCACGGCAGACACACAGCAGGCCTGAGTGAAAGAAAGAAGAGCAGAAGTGCCTGCGGTACTCGGGAGTCTGTCACGTTGACACAGGATTAGGACTTAAGACGCACGGCAGACACACAGCAGGCCTGAGTGAAAGAAAGAAGAGCAGAAGTGCCTGCGGTACTCGGGAGTCTGTCACGTTGACACAGGATTAGGACTTAAGACGCACGGCAGACACACAGCAGGCCTGAGTGAAAGAAAGAAGAGCAGAAGTGCCTGCGGTATTGGGGAGTCTGTCACGTTGACACAGTATTAGGACTTAAGAAGCAGGGCAGACACACACCAGGCCTGAGTGAAAGAAAGAAGAGCAGAAGTGCCTGCGGTACTCGGGAGTCTGTCACGTTAACACTCTTAGACGTGTGGGCAAATCAATACAAATTCAACGCAGCAATTAAACTAAAAGTGGTTTAAACGTCGCGAAGAGGACGAACATCACCAGGGAGTTAGAGTCGTGGTCAGTAGAACCTGCAAAGTTTATTCTGCTGTAACAGCCATGGTATTCTTACTTTTGGCTATTTCGTTTTGATAAACTTAGCACGCCTTAAACTGTCACTTTCCTTCGCTGCAAGTTACTTTGCATAAAACAGCTAGAGTCCTACATCAGTAGAAAACAGACGTGTGTTTGGCAAAATCAATTATCTGTATTAATCTTCTTGTCGTTTTACTACATCTAAGCCAATTACTTAGATTTTTTTTAAATAAATAATTAATTTTATTGGCTTCTTATGTATATTAAGTAATGTATTTGTTTTATGTAGGTATCTTCAATTTACATATTCATATGCATATGCAACTTACGTATGTCTTTCTATTCTGAAAACATGAAGTTGACAGCAAGCTGCATTTAGCAGGGATTTAGTAAGCGGGGATGTAGCTCAGTGGTAGAGCGTTCGCTTTGCATGCGAAAGGCCCGGGGTTCGATACCCCGCATCTCCATTTTTTAATCCCTTTATAACCTTTTGGTAACGTATAACAGGTTGGTCTTTGCAATACCGTCTTCACAATTCCGGAGTCGCGTTATATGCGCCTGTTATTGCTCATTTAGATCTAAAAAAGGTAGATAATAAAGTCTTCAAGGCAGAAGATCTCAGATTAAGAGCAAGTTTGCTTGGAGAATATACTTTTTCGTCTGGGAACAAGTTGCAACACCAACAGATAAGGTGGTCTGACGTAAACCATGGCCAACTCGAGCAGTTGCCCCCCACCACCTATGCATGCGTGCGTACGTACGTACCGCACATACATATTTGGATTTCTTTTATGACAGCAGCCCTTTAGGAGGTGGACCCCACTGGCTGATTGGCGTTTGCTGATTTATGTAATACGACTTTTTAGTATTAAATAAAAACTGTTGCTGACCATACAAGCTATATTATATAATACTAATCTCAGCATTTAACAACATGCGTGAATTATATATATGGCTTCATGAAGCATCAACACATTACTAACAAGGAAAATATTTCAGACATATCAGCAAGTTTATGACTTAATATTTGTACGCAAAACACAAACGTATGCTTACAGCCTTTAACTGAACTTTAAACGCAAAAAGGCAGCACTGTTACATCGTCCACAGCATTCACAATGTCTGAAAAAGCACACCCAGCTGATGTTAGTTCTACAGTGCTTTTACTATAGGTTTGACACGTCGAATGTAGACACAGGAAAGTTCAAATGTGACTTAGGTAAGTCAAATGTAGACATAGGAATTTCGAATGTGTTTTGGTAACTCAAATGTGACTTAGGTAAGACAAATGTAGACATAGGACATTTGACTTGACATGTGTCTACATTTGATATACCAAAAACGCTTAAGATTTGTTGAAAACCATTGTTAACACATTTGAACTGCCTAAGTCAACATTTGAGTTACCAAGACACATTTGAATTACCTAAATCTACATTTGACTTAACGTATGTCTACATTTGACGTGTAAAACCTATAGATGGCAGCAAAAACAGTGCTAACGACATTATTAAACGCAAAAAAGGCAGCACTGTTACATCGTCCACAGCATTCACAATGTCTGAAAAAGCACACCCGGCTGATATTAGTTCTACAGTGCTTTTACCAGATGGCAGCAAAAACAGTGCTAACGACATTATTAAACGCAAAAAACGTGAAACGTTTACTTTTCCATAACGCTGACCAAGCCATGCGAGCAAATCAGCGAACAAGCCTACTGTCAAACATAGCGTATCTTCACTGAAAGATATTGATCCAAACTAACGATTTCTGTGTTTTGAATGATTACAGTACACACGCCAACCTACACGCACGCATGCACGTGCAAGAGACAAGTGGTGTGAGCCAAAATGCAAGTTCTTCTGCAAGACAGAAAGCTCCTTGAGGATTTCTCGAGTAATATGTCACTTACATGTAAATGTAGTACGCTGAAACAACTTTAAGGAGGATGCAGCCGAGATAAAGTGCAACCATGCAAAGCAATTCGCTGAATCGAGGAAATTGGAGAAACATGCGTTACAAAAAAAACTTGAATCCTCAAATGAGGACTATGATTGGAGAAAGAACAGACACAATGATTGAAATCGTCTTCGTGAAGCCCTACAAGGCAGTTGCTTTTCAATCAATCAATGTAAATAAATTATTAAAATTATTAAAATAATTGATACATGTGCAGAAAGAAAGATTTATAGAAATTCAAAGTTCAAATAATTAATAAATTAATATTTAACATTTTTGGGGACCAAAAAGCATTTATGGCTTGCGGGAATGTTAATAAAATGTATTATAGGTTTCACACATCAAATGTAGACACACTAAAGTTCAAATGTGACTTAGGTAAGTCAAATGTAGATGCATTACTTTGAATAAATCGGTAATTAACTGATCTAAGTGCAAATTACAAAAAGATAAACCAAAGATAGTCATCACCTCTTTCATAACTTTTAAAAATGCGTTGTTTATCCTCAAACTGAATTTTTTGATAAACCATAACCATAGAATTCTACATTTTATTTGCCAACGTTCTACAAAAAATGTCGGCAGAAAAGAATAAATTGGTTCCCACTTCCCAATGAACAGTGAATCACTAATTAGTTTTTTAAGTAATGCATTAACACTGCATTAATGAATTAGTTTCTCTCAAGAAACATTGTTTATTTTAAGAATGTATTGTTTTCTCTAACAGTTCCAATGGTATGTAAAGTTTACAGAATATTAGTGAACTATTAGTAGGCCTATAAAGTTATTATTTTCACAGCAGTTATTAAATTGAGATTAAAGGAGATTAAATTTAACATCCTTAAGCTTTACTACCTATCCACATTTCAGATACCAATGTCACATTTGACTTGACATGTGTCTACATTTGACTTACCAAAAACGTTTAATATTTCTTGAAAACCATTGAACTACCTAAACTCCGATGTCACGTCGAGAACAAGACTAAACTCTGATGTCACGTCGAGAACAAGACTAAACTCTGATGTCGCGCCGAGAACAAGACTAAACTCTGATGTCGCGCCGAGAACAAGACTAAACTCTGATGTCACGTCGAGAACAAGGGATACCTAAACTCCGATGTCACGTCGAGAACAAGACTAAACTCTGATGTCACGTCGAGAACAAGACTAAACTCTGATGTCGCGCCGAGAACAAGACTAAACTCTGATGTCGCGCCGAGAAAAAGACTAAACTCTGATGTCGCGCCGAGAATAAGGGATACCTAAACTCTGATGTCACGTCGAGAACAAGACTAAACTCTGATGTCGCGCCGAGAACAAGACTAAACTCTGATGTCGCGCCGAGAACAAGACTAAACTCTGATGTCGCGCCGAGAACAAGACTAAACTCTGATGTCGCGCCGAGAACAAGACTAAACTCCGATGTCGCGTCGAGAACAAGACTAAACTCTGATGTCACGTCGAGAACAAGACTAAACTCTGATGTCACGCCGAGAATAAGACTAAACTCTGATGTCGCGCCGAGAACAAGACTAAACTCTGATATCGCGCCGAGAACAAGACTAAACTCTGATGTCGCGTCGAGAACAAGACTAAACTCTGATGTCAGGTCGAGAACAAGACTAAACTCTGATGTCACGTCGAGAACAAGACTAAACTCTGATGTCACGTCGAGAACAAGGGATACCTAAACTCCGATGTCGCGTCGAGAACAAGACTAAACTCTGATATCACGTCGAGAACATGACTAAACTCTGATGTCGCGTCGAGAACAAGACTAAACTCTGATATCACGTCGAGAACATGACTAAACTCTGATATCACGTCGAGAACAAGACTAAACTCTGATATCACGTCGAGAACAAGGGATACCTAAACTCTGATATCACGTCGAGAACAAGGGATACCTAAACTCTGATATCACGTCGAGAACAAGACTAAACTCTGATATCACGTCGAGAACAAAGGATACCTAAACTCTGATGTCACGTCGAGAACAAGGGATACCTAAACTCTGATATCACGTCGAGAACAAAGGATACCTAAACTCTGATATCACGTCGAGAACAAGGGATACCTAAACTCTGATATCACGTCGAGAACAAAGGATACCTAAACTCTGATATCACGTCGAGAACAAGGGATACCTAAACTCTGATATCACGTCGAGAACAAAGGATACCTAAACTCTGATGTCACGTCGAGAACAAGGGATACCTAAACTCTGATATCACGTCGAGAACAAAGGATACCTAAACTCTGATGTCACGTCGAGAACAAGGGATACCTAAACTCTGATATCACGTTGAGAACAAGGGATACCTAAACTCTGCTATCACGTGGAGAACAAGGGATACCTAAACTCTGATATCACGTCGAGAACAAGGGATACCTAAACTCTGATATCACGTCGAGAACAAATGATACCTAAACTCTGATATCACGTCGAGAACAAGGGATACCTAAACTCTGATATCACGTCGAGAACAAGGGATACCTAAACTCTGATATCACGTCGAGAACAAGGGATACCTAAACTCTGATATCACGTCGAGAACAAGGGATACCTAAACTCTGATGTCACGTCGAGAACAAGGGATACCTAAACTCTGATATCACGTCGAGAACAAGGGATACCTAAACTCTGATATCACGTCGAGAACAAGGGATACCTAAACTCTGATGTCACGTCGAGAACAAGGGATACCTAAACTCTGATATCACGTCGAGAACAAGGGATACCTAAACTCTGATGTCACGTCGAGAACAAGGGATACCTAAACTCTGATATCACGTCGAGAACAAGGGATACCTAAACTCTGATATCACGTCGAGAACAAGGGATACCTAAACTCTGATATCACGTCGAGAACAAGGGATACCTAAACTCCGATGTCACGTCGAGAACAAGACTAAACTCTGATGTCACGTCGAGAACAAGGGATACCTAAACTCTGATATCACGTCGAGAACAAGGGATACCTAAACTCTGATGTCACGTCGAGAACAAGGGATACCTAAACTCTGATGTCACGTCGAGAACAAGGGATACCTAAACTCCGATGTCACGTTGAGAACAAGGGATACCTAAACTCCGATATCACGTTGAGAACAAGGGATACCTAAACTCTGATGTCACGTTGAGAACAAGGGATACCTAAACTCTGATATCACGTCGAGAACAAGGGATACCTAAACTCTGATATCACGTCGAGAACAAGGGATACCTAAACTCCGATGTCACGTCGAGAACAAGACTAAACTCTGATGTCACGTCGAGAACAAGACTAAACTCTGATGTCACGTCGAGAACAAGGGATACCTAAACTCCGATGTTACGCCGAGAACAAGACTAAACTCTGATGTCGCGCCGAGAACTCAAATTTAATTTCTGGTTCGCTAATTAACTAAAGGTGCCTAAAAATGTGTCCTTGAAAATGTTTATTATTAATATATGTTGTTCGAAGGGGTGATTCCTACATATATAGTGAATGAAACAAATAAACAATAAATTGAAACATCATGATGTACTTATTTAAAATTCAACAGAAAATACAATTCATAATAAAAATCCTCTGAAAGTAAAGTAAAGATATTAGTAGACGTCACAGCAATAACAGATTACAATTCCAATATATCATTTTGGGAAAATTTATATTCCCTATAACGGGGACAAACTATACCCGTTTCCTACAGTGCACTTATTTGTGGGAAAAAACTATATTAACTAAATCACTTGGTGTTTGGTGAGAAACCTGTGCTGTCTACTTTACGGCAGATCGAGTTTCTTCCAATTTCTTAATTGCTGCCTCGGTCTTTATACCAGGCTTTATTCATTCAACACATTAAGTAGCTAATGGGACCACTGAGTCAAGTTTTGTATTTACATACTTGCACAATAGAACTACAGAAGTAATTGTGTACATACTTTTGAAGGCACTTCCTACAGTTATTTACATGAGGCAAATACTTGATTTGCTACTCGGAAATGTACTTCCGACATCTGGTATAAAAAAGAAAGGAATTCCAGATTAAATTCATGTACAGAGTTTTTCTTAGACCTGTTTCTTGCGACAGATGTACAAGAGAAAGGTAGTTTTAATTAATAATAGCATACCATAGGTATGAATAACTTATTTTGCTCCTTTGTTCTTATCAAAACTAGTGCCACAAACATTGCAAACGCAAATGACTGTAAAATTTTATTTCCTGTGTACAGTTTTTACTAAGAATCGTTCAATAATTGCTGCATACGTTCGAGAGGAACCTCTTCCACGAATATGGTAAAAACGAACAAATTAAAAACTTATGGAGAGATTTTCCATAAAAGCCTGTGGAGACGTTAATTATTTGGTGCGAGCTAATAAAATGAGAAAACGGAGGCGTGTTACTAAGTTTGTTCCTTCCCTAGAATTTAAACGCAGCAAAAATTATAATTTACAGCAGAAACTGTACCATAACTTACAGCAGAAACTGTACCATAACTTCGGTAGACACTGTACCATAACTACAGCAGAAACTGTACCATAACTACAGCAGAAACTGTACCATAACTACAGCAGAAACTGTACCATAACTACAGCAGAAACTGTACCATAACTTACAGCAGAAACTGTACCATAACTTACAGCAGAAACTGTACCATAACTACAGCAGAAACTGTACCATAACTACAGCAGAAACTGTACCATAACTTACAGCAGAAACTGTACCATAACTACAGTAGCTGCTCTCAACTCCACTTATTGTTTCACTGCGCATAAATTTTGCTGAAACCTGTGCACGCAGGTAGATTTATTGGTTGGCAGCGAGGTTTCATAACGTGTTGCGGTATTAATAGATACACGCTACGATGAATAACATCAGGTGTTTGGTGCCCAAAATTATAGAACAAATCGAGGCAAACTTTATTTCGTCTCTGTTTAATGTAAAACAGGAAGGTTTTTAAAGGAGAAGAAATGGGAATTTAAAAGTGTATCCCAAAAAACTTTTCATACAAAGTTATATTGCTTAGTATATTTTGCTTACCGGTTTTAAAGGACTTTAAAAATACTGTTTAAGTATTCGGGCCGTCTGCTAAAACGGCGGTGCGTCACTATCCCAGCAGATATCCGCGGATACACCGACAGACATTATTGTTCTACAACCTGGGTTCCCAACCTGGCGGAAATTACCCTCCTGGGGGTAATTTGGCTGTTTCTGGAGGGTAAATCAGGCGTATTAGGAAAACTTTGCAGATTGGTCTCATCTCGGAGATTTCAGCTTTTCCTGTCCTTCGATGGATCTGTACTCAACCCCAACTCGTACACAATCGTTATCCCTATATCTGGGCTTGCTATCCCTATCATCCTTACTTGCTCCTTAGCAACGCACGTTTGCTCGTCATCAGCCAGTATGCCTGACTCATCTCTACAGCTAATGTAGACGTTACATTACAAGACACATAATAAAAGACAATTAGCGAAGAGTGTGCTACGAATGCCATCATTATTTTTTAAAATTTCGCGCAGTGTTATCGAAACTTGCTTCAAACCAGTTATCGTTAAAATGGCTGCGACTAACGGTCATCGTGGAACAAAACAAAATGATTTTTCATATCACACCCTATGCTGAAGTACGGTAAACGTAAACACATACACACGTATACATTTTAGCACCTATAATAGTGTCGAAGTGTTTCTGATAATAAAAGAATTTGTTAAAAACTTACTTAACCATGGCGAGCCCAACTATTGATGACATCACAACTTAACATAATTTTCAACAGCACAAACATTCCGTGAGCGTGTTGCACGTGTTTGCGAAAGCGAAAATTGAAGTACAGTGTTACCACTGTATCACATTCTTAGTGATATGTAAAATCTCCGCAAATTTAAAATTTAAAATTCAAATTTAAAGTTTAACGCTATCTTATACATGAGCTCTCGAACGTGTGTACTACGTCACAACCGAACACTTCTAAACTGAGACGTACAGCATCTGTTTTTTATGCAACACATTTCCGACATGTAGGCCAACGCGTTTCCCGTCTAACCAGCGAATAGCGAATGCGAACAGCGTATTTATATGCACTTTTATAAATATTTATATATGCATACGTAATAATGTGTCTGTACTGTATGTTTGTTTATTTTCCGATCCTTTTTTCTGTTTACTACAGTTAACGTTAAATTGTCGTCTGCTGTTGTATGATGTATGTGGATGTTTACTATAGGTTTTCCCTGTCAAATATAGACCAACGTTAAGTCAAATGTAGATTTAGGTAATTCAAATGTGTCTTGGTAACTCTAATGTAGATTTAGGTTGTTCAATGGTTTTCAAGAAATATTAAACGTTTTTGGTAAGTCAAATGTAGACACATGTCAAGTCAAATGTGACATTGGTATCTGAAATGTGGATAGGTAGTAAAGCTTAAGGATGTTAAATTTAATCTCCTTTAATCTCAATTTAATAACTGCTGTGAAAATAATAACTTTATAGGCCTACTAATAGTTCACTAATATTCTGTAAACTTTACATACCATTGGAACTGTTAGAGAAAACAATACATTCTTAAAATAAACAATGTTTCTTGAGAGAAACTAATTCATTAATGCAGGGTTAATGCAGTACTTAAAAAACTAATTAGTGATTCACTGTTCATTGGGAAGTGGGAACCAATTTATTCTTTTCTGCCGACATTTTTTGTAGAACGTTGGCAAATAAAATGTAGAATTCTATGGTTATGGTTTATCAAAAAATTCAGTTTGAGGATAAACAACGCATTTTTAAAAGTTATGAAAGAGGTGATGACTATCTTTGGTTTATCTTTTTGTAATTTGCACTTAGATCAGTTAATTACCGATTTATTCAAAGTAATGCATCTACATTTGACTTACCTAAGTCACATTTGAACTTTAGTGTGTCTACATTTGATGTGTGAAACCTATAATACATTTTATTAACATTCCCGCAAGCCATAAATGCTTTTTGGTCCCCAAAAATGTTAAATATTAATTTATTAATTATTTGAACTTTGAATTTCTATAAATCTTTCTTTCTGCACATGTATCAATTATTTTAATAATTTTAATAATTTATTTACATTGATTGATTGAAAAGCAACTGCCTTGTAGGGCTTCACGAAGACGATTTCAATCATTGTGTCTGTTCTTTCTCCAATCATAGTCCTCATTTGAGGATTCAAGTTTTTTTTGTAACGCATGTTTCTCCAATTTCCTCGATTCAGCGAATTGCTTTGCATGGTTGCACTTTATCTCGGCTGCATCCTCCTTAAAGTTGTTTCAGCGTACTACATTTACATGTAAGTGACATATTACTCGAGAAATCCTCAAGGAGCTTTCTGTCTTGCAGAAGAACTTGCAGTTTGGTTCACACCACTTGTCTCTTGCACGTGCATGCGTGCGTGTAGGTTGGCGTGTGTACTGTAATCATTCAAAACACAGAAATCGTTAGTTTGGATCAATATCTTTCAGTGAAGATACGCTATGTTTGACAGTAGGCTTGTTCGCTGATTTGCTCGCATGGCTTGGTCAGCGTTATGGAAAAGTAAACGTTTCACGTTTTTTGCGTTTAATAATGTCGTTAGCACTGTTTTTGCTGCCATCTGGTAAAAGCACTGTAGAACTAATATCAGCCGGGTGTGCTTTTTCAGACATTGTGAATGCTGTGGACGATGTAACAGTGCTGCCTTTTTTGCGTTTAATAATGTCGTTAGCACTGTTTTTGCTGCCATCTATAGGTTTTACATGTCAAATATAGACCTACGTTAAGTCAAATGTAGATTTAGGTAATTCAAATGTGTCTTGGTAACTCAAATGTAGACTTAGGCAGTTCAAATGTGTTAACAATGGTTTTCAACAATTGTCCTATGTCTACATTTGACTTACCTAAGTCACAATTGAGTTACCAAAACACATTCGAAATTCCTATGTCTACATTTGACTTACCTAAGTCACATTTGAACTTTCCTGTGTCTACATTTGACGTGTAAAACCTATTGTAAAAGCACTGTAGAACTAACATCAGCTGGGTGTGCTTTTTCGGACATTGTGAATGCTGTGGACGTAACAGTGCTACCTTTTTTGCGTTTAGAGTTCAGTTAGAGGCTGTAAGCATACGTTTGTGTTTTCCGTACAAATATTAAGTCATAAACTTGCTGATATGTCTGAAATATTTTCCTAGTTAGTAATGTGTTGAAGATTCATGAAGCCATGTCTATAATTCACGCATGTTGTTAAATGCTGAGATTAGTATTATATAATATAGCTTGTATGGTCAGCAACAGTTTTTATTTAATACTAAAAAGTCGTATTACATAAATCGGCAAACGCCAATCAACCAGTGGGGTCCACCTCCTAAAGGGCTGCTGTCATAAAAGAAATCCAAATATGTATGTGCGGTACGTACGTACGCACGCACGCATAGGTGGTGGGGGTAATTGTTGAACAACTGCTCGAGTTGGCCATGGTTTACGTCAGCCCACCTTATCTGTTGGTGTTGCAACTTGTTCCTAGACGAAAAAGTATATTCTCCAAGCAAACTTGCTCTTAATCTGAGATCTTCTGCCTTGAAGACTTTATTTAGATCTAAATGAGCAATAACAGGCGCATATAACGCGACTCCGGAATTGTAAAGACGGTATTGCAAAGACCAACCTGTTATACCTTACCAAAAGGTTATAAAGGGATTAAAAATGGAGATGCGGGGTATCGAACCCCGGGCCTTTCGCATGCAAAGCGAACGCTCTACCACTGAGCTACATCCCCACTTACTAAATCTCCGCTAAATGCAGCTTGCTGTCAACTTCATGTTTTCAGAATAGAAAGACATACGTAAGTTGCATATGCATATGAATATGTAAATTGAAGATACCTACATAAAACAAATACATTACTTAATATACATAAGAAGCCAATAAAATTAATTATTTATTTAAAAAAAATCTAAGTAATTGGCTTAGATGTAGTAAAACGACAAGAAGATTAATACAGATAATTGATTTTGCCAAACACACGTCTGTTTTCTACTGATGTAGGACTCTAGCTGTTTTATGCAAAGTAACTTGCAGCGAAGGAAAGTGACAGTTTAAGGCGTGCTAAGTTTATCAAAACGAAATAGCCAAAAGTAAGAATACCATGGCTGTTACAGCAGAATAAACTTTGCAGGTTCTACTGACCACGACTCTAACTCCCTGGTGATGTTCGTCCTCTTCGCGACGTTTAAACCACTTTTAGTTTAATTGCTGCGTTGAATTTGTATTGATTTGCCCACACGTCTAAGAGTGTTAACGTGACAGACTCCCGAGTACCGCAGGCACTTCTGCTCTTCTTTCTTTCACTCAGGCCTGTTGTGTGTCTGCCCTGCTTCTTAAGTCCTAATACTGTGTCAACGTGACAGACTCCCCAATACCGCAGGCACTTCTGCTCTTCTTTCTTTCACTCAGGCCTGTTGTGTGTCTGCCCTGCTTCTTAAGTCCTAATACTGTGTCAACGTGACAGACTCCCGAGTACCGCAGGCACTTCTGCCGTTCTTTCTTTCACTCAGGCCTGTTGTGTGTCTGCCCTGCTTCTTAAGTCCTAATACTGTGTCAACGTGACAGACTCCCCAATACCGCAGGCACTTCTGCTCTTCTTTCTTTCACTCAGGCCTGTTGTGTGTCTGCCCTGCTTCTTAAGTCCTAATACTGTGTCAACGTGACAGACTCCCCAATACCGCAGGCACTTCTGCTCTTCTTTCTTTCACTCAGGCCTGTTGTGTGTCTGCCCTGCTTCTTAAGTCCTAATACTGTGTCAACGTGACAGACTCCCGAGTACCGCAGGCACTTCTGCCGTTCTTTCTTTCACTCAGGCCTGTTGTGTGTCTGCCCTGCTTCTTAAGTCCTAATACTGTGTCAACGTGACAGACTCCCCAATACCGCAGGCACTTCTGCTCTTCTTTCTTTCACTCAGGCCTGCTGTGTGTCTGCCGTGCTTCTTAAGTCCTAATACTGTGTCAACGTGACAGACTCCCCAATACCGCAGGCACTTCTGCTCTTCTTTCTTTCACTCAGGCCTGCTGTGTGTCTGCCCTGCTTCTTAAGTCCCAATACTGTGTCAACGTGACAGACTCCCGAGTACTGCAGGCACTTCTGCTGTTCTTTCTTTCACTCAGGCCACAGTTTGCTGTGTTTCTCAAGTCCTAATACGGTGTGATCTTGTCGCATGAGCCAGACGCGTACGTATAAAACTCGCCGCGCGTACAATACATACGACGCGATTCTATGACACGTGATAGACGCATGTTTTAATCTCTATCGTAAGGAGGACGCAATAATTCTGGCCACTGAGATAGCTGGGATTAGGTCACGTGTTCACTTCGAAGAAGGAAAAGAACAGTGTTATCACCATGGCGACCTTTGTGGACTTGTGACAAAGTAAACGGGCAACAATGACATTGTTTAAACACTACGTGATTGTGAGACTGAATTTTATAAGTTTGTTGGTTTTTTTACAAATCATTCAATAGGAATTCAATGAACTAATCATTATGATCGGGACTTAAATTAATGGTGTCTTGATGTCAATTTTCATTTGGGTTTTTGACAATTTACAATCAGAAAAATGATTACACAGAAATCGATCAGGAGCGGAACTAGGGGGAGCGAGAGTGGGGGGGGGCGCCCCCCTGTCAAAATATGCGCCCCCCCACTGCAAAATCGGACAAATATTTTTTGCAGTGAAAATTGCAGTTCGCATGTAATCATTTTCAATATGAATTAGAATTAGGTAAAAAAAAATGTTTGGTAGCTTCAGTGTGCGTGCAGACAAAACTCAGTGTGCATAGAGGTGCCTATCACAGTGTAGGCCTACAGGGACCACACACAGTCACAGGCTCTACACACAGGCCAACACAGCTATAGGATGCTGGTGTGGTAGCGGTACCATGCTGAAATTTGAGACTTTTTGAACACTTTAGACTTTTTTGTCCAAGGAAGTATAGTTCCACATTATTTCCTGCGTATTATTTTCTTAAAACTTGTGTGTGAAAAATTTCTGTAAATAACAATTTAGTTAGAGGCACATTAATAACGTTAGGTTAACAGAGAGTTAATTTTCTCATTATTGCTCTCTCCGCTACGCCGTCCTACACACATGCTAATTATATGCCTGCATGCAGTATAAAAGGCGTTAAAATTGGCTTAACCATTATTTAACCACTTCGGATACCTCGCCCCCCCCAGAAAATTTTTCCGCCCCCCCCCTGCTTGCCACATCTAGTTCCAGCCCTGAAATCGATGAAGTAAACTGATTTCTATTTTATGAAGGAATAAATAACTTTGCCAAGACGGTTTTGATTTCTGTTGTAAAATTTATAGCGTTCTATACCAGGGTAATATATACTACGTTGCCAGTCTATCTGCAAAGATAGCACACGTCGTAAGAAATACTAAGCAGACGGAGAATAAACTATAATACGTTGCCAGTCTATCTGCAAAGATAGCACACATCGTAAGAAATACTAAGCAGACGGAGAATAAACTATACTACGTTGCCAGTCTATCTGCAAAGATAGCACACGTCGTAAGAAATACTAAGCAGGCGGAGAATAAACTATACTACGTTGCCAGTCTATCTGCAAAGATAGCACACGTCGTAAGAAATACTAAGCAGACGGAGAATAAACTATACTACGTTGCCAGTCTATCTGCAAAGATAGCACACATCGTAAGAAATACTAAGCAGACGGAGAATAAACTATACTACGTTGCCAGTCTATCTGCAAAGATAGCACACATCGTAAGAAATACTAAGCAGACGGAGAATAAACTATACTACGTTGCCAGTCTATCTGCAAAGATAGCACACGTCGTAAGAAATACTAAGCAGACGGAGAATAAACTATACTACGTTGCCAGTCTATCTGCAAAGATAGCACACGTCGTAAGAAATACTAAGCAGACGGAGAATAAACTATACTACGTTGCCAGTCTATCTGCAAAGATAGCACACATCGTAAGAAATACTAAGCAGACGGAGAATAAACTATACTACGTTGCCAGTCTATCTGCAAAGATAGCACACATCGTAAGAAATACTAAGCAGACGGAGAATAAACTATACTACGTTGCCAGTCTATCTGCAAAGATAGCACACGTCGTAAGAAATACTAAGCAGACGGAGAATAAACTATACTACGTTGCCAGTCTATCTGCAAAGATAGCACACGTCGTAAGAAATACTAAGCAGACGGAGAATAAACTATACTACGTTGCCAGTCTATCTGCAAAGATAGCACACGTCGTAAGAAATACTAAGCAGACGGAGAATAAACTATACTACGTTGCCAGTCTATCTGCAAAGATAGCACACGTCGTAAGAAATACTAAGCAGACGGAGAATAAACTATACTACGTTGCCAGTCTATCTGCAAAGATAGCACACATCGTAAGAAATACTAAGCAGACGGAGAATAAACTATACTACGTTGCCAGTCTATCTGCAAAGATAGCACACGTCGTAAGAAATACTAAGCAGACGGAGAATAAACTATACTACGTTGCCAGTCTATCTGCAAAGATAGCACACGTCGTAAGAAATACTAAGCAGACGGAGAATAAACTATACTACGTTGCCAGTCTATCTGCAAAGATAGCACACGTCGTAAGAAATACTAAGCAGACGGAGAATAAACTATACTACGTTGCCAGTCTATCTGCAAAGATAGCACACGTCGTAAGAAATACTAAGCAGACGGAGAATAAACTATACTACGTTGCCAGTCTATCTGCAAAGATAGCACACGTCGTAAGAAATACTAAGCAGACGGAGAATAAACAAACTTGACCTAGCACTAGCGCATAGTAGCACTATAAGAGTCAAAATTAGCTAACAAAAATTAGGAACAGGAAATGCCAAGTTTGTTTAAATAAACCTTCTTTTGTTTTTAATCTTCAGGCATCAAAACACTTGTGAATGTAGCTAATAACTTGTAAAGTAGAGATGTTTTTGTTGTCGAGAGTCTACCTGATGAAAAAATATGGCGAAATAAAGTTCTCATAACTTTTCAGCAATATTTTTCAAAAAACTCAACGCGTTGTTCGTCTAACGGCATATCTTTGTATCACAACAGTATGGATAGTTTTATACTTTATTTATTCAAATACTTTGAGGCAGTATTAGAATTTCAAAGACAGAGAAAATCTGGCATGCAGCACTTAAAAAGCTTAAAAGCTTAAAAGTCTTGTTCTTAAAAAGGTGCCAGTAACACATAATACATATAATACACATTAGTACTACGATTAAATGTACAAGCATATGTATATATATATATATATACAAACAAAAAAAAAAAAAAAAAAAAATATGTATGTATGTATGTATATATATATATATATATATACATACATACATACATACATACATACATACATACATACACACGCACGCACGCACGCACACACACACACACACACGCACACACACACACACATATATATATATTCTTGTACATTTAATCGTAGTACTAATGTGTGTATAATATAATATATGTTATCTATAATATAATATGATATGATATGATATGATATGATGTGATATGACATGACATTACATCACACAACATAACATAACATAACATCACAGCACATAACATCACATCACATCACATAACGTAACGTAACGTAACGTAACGTAACACAACACAACACAACACAACACAACATAACATAACATAACATAACATAACATAACATAACATAACATAACATAACATAACATAACATAACATAACATAACATAACATAACATAGCATAACATAACATAACATAACATAACATAACATAACATAACATAACATAACATAACATAACATAACATAACATAACATAACATAACATAACATAACATAACATAACATAACATAACATAACATAACATAACATAACATAATGTATATATATATATTATGTTATGTTATGTTATGTTATGTTATGTTATGTTATGTTATGTTATATATATATATATATACAGCAAGCATACAAAGAGTTTAATAGTTTACAATAAAGTATTACGATATAGATTTCAATTTTATTTCGCCTGTGAACCATAGCCTAATGGGTTGTGGAAAATAATCTGAACGTGCATTTTAACTGATTTACTTTCAGTTATAACTATGGATAGAAAAAGTCCTCACTGAAAATTATAAATAATTACGTTTTTTAGGATAAAAGTCTCATTGTGAGCTAGTTCAGAATAGACTTCAAGTTTCCCAGGAGTAATGGTGATAATCATTCATGCATCTTTAGTTGCTTGCTGTTTAGTACGACGAAACTGTCTTAACATTGATTATAAAGTCATTCACTTCCACTAACAGCTGTGAATAAGAAAAACCCTTGAGGATTACGATAAACATTTCTGTTTGAAGCACACCTCACGGTTTCAACGGGTTTCATGCTATCTGTATATATACACAGCTGTCCATCTCGTTACGAAATAGTTGCCGATGTATTGATCAAAATTGCTCGTTAAGAGCACACCTCTTCATGAGATGAACATATTCAAGCATCTAATGTGGGCAGATAGTTGTTAACATGATTGAGTGTGAATTGTGGATAAACACGCAAGAATAACGTAGAGTAGGCTCTATTGCCATTATGCAGGCTCTTCACCTGAGATGAAAAATTTATTTAATAGTGAAAGAGATCAGAAAACGTTTTCAAAGATATAAAAATTTCAGTAGCCAGTCTGGGTTCTTAAATTGTTTAGGGTTCTCATTGAATTCTCCCAGTGAATCCCGACTTCCTGGCGGTATAAACAGTAGTGCAGACACTAATTAATGTGACAGCCATTTTAAAGGATCAATTCTTTTGATGTTATTATCCATTATATATATAATGGATAATAACACCAAAATTATTTATTTTTACCCTAAAAAATGTAATTATTTATAATTTTCAGTGAGGAATTTTTCTTTCCATAGTTATATCTGAAAGTAAACTCTTAAACTCTTTGTATGCTTGCTATATATATATATATATATATATATATTGCTATTATATTATATTATATTGTATTGTATTGTATTGTATTGTATTGTATTGTATTGTATTGTATTGTATTGTATTGTATTGTATTGTATTGTATTGTATTGTATTGTATTGTATTGTATTGTATTGTATTGCATTGCATTGCATTGCATTGCATTGCATTGTATTGTATGGCATTGCATTGCATTGCATTGCATTGCATTGCATTGTATTGTATTGTATTGTGTTGTGTTGTGTTGTGTTGTGTTGTGTTGTGTTGTGCGTTGCGTTGTATTGTATTGTATTGTATTGTATTGTATTGTATTGTATTGTATTGTATTGTATTGTATTGTATTGTATTGTATTGTATTGTATTGTATTGTATTGTATTGTATTGTATTGTATTGTATTGTATTGTATAGTATAGTATAGTATAGTATAGTATAGTATAGTATAGTATAGTATAGTATAGTATAGTATAGTATAGTATAGTATAGTATAGTATAGTATAGTATAGTATAGTATTGTATTGTATAGTATAGTATAGTATTGTACCATACCATACCGTACTGTACCGTACCATACTATATTATATTATGTTATGTTATGTCATGTCATGTCATGTCATGTCATGTCATGTCATGTCACGTCATGTCATGTCATGTCATGTCATGTCATGTCATGTCATGTCATGTCATATCATGTCATGTCATGTCACGTCACGTCATGTCATGTCATGTCATGTCATATCATATCATATCATATCATATCATATTATATTATAATTAGTACTACGATTAAATGTACAAGCATGTGTGTGTGTGTTTGTTA
>JAQGDQ010001530.1:0-17500 GCA_030141605.1 Tubiluchus corallicola
TCACTAATGATTTTAAAGAAATAAGTGCTCTACAACTGTTTTGCGTGTCGCGTTCGACTATGAAGCGGTTGTAAGCAATACAAGCATCGTGACACAGGCATTATCTCCTCGTTTTCTCTTTCCTGTTACAGGTTTGCAGGTACGCACTTTAATATATACCAGTACTCTTTTTCTACAACACATTAACTGGTTTTATTTTGTTTTCAGTACCGCACTGAGTTGAAAAAAGTTGTACTTTACCCTCTAAAAATGTCCGTCTGAAAAAACTTTTTTCCAGAATTTTTGCCTAAAAATTGAAGGGGTCTCTTATACACAAGGGTCTCTTATACACGGGAAAATACGGTAAATGCAGAAAACATTTTTTGATCCTTGCATAACACAATATTTAAAGAATAACGTTACATGTAAATGTAACTACGACAATTATATTACTATTCTGCAGCTTAACACGACATTTACAGATTACTAAGACAAAATCAGATACATGTAAAAGTTTAAATTCATTTACCCGTGATTGTATCAGCACACTCCAAATTGGGGGAGTGACATAATGAAGCGCAAAAAAATATAGGTTGTTTGTGGTTGCATACACAATGGATGGTACAGCAAACATAAAGGACATCGTCACTTTTGTCAAGGCACCACTCCTGATTAACAATACCATCATCAGTAGTAGCTTGGTGCTTTCTGTGGCAAAAACGATGCTGGTTTGTGGAACGGGATATGATTCCTTGTTGTAATATTGGACCCCATAGCTTGTGATTTGTTTTCCGACTTCCATGCTGATAAATGAAAAGCAGAAAAACAGAGCTAACCATGGTGGCACATTTGCGCGAGCCAGTGATACAATGGGTTTAGGTTTACTTGGGCTGGCTGCTCCAGATGTTGGAAGCGAGGAGTGTTCTGATTCCTCTAGCAAATCATGATTCTCTTTTGACATCTTCATCTTTTTATGAAAAACATTTCTTTCACCATTAAAGCTTGCATCGTTATAGGCTCTGGCTGAGAACCTGTTGACTAGAAGGGATTTGTTGGAATCACTGGACGGCATGTAGTGCACACTTCAGCTAAACATAACGCAAAGAAACCTGCTGAAACATATTAATCAATCAGGTAAAGTATTACTATTTTAAAAATTCCTCCTCTGTTCCAGTTTCTGTGATCTGATCTATGAATTGCATTAATCTAAAGGATTAGGCTGCATATGGTTTTCCATTATGTTTCTTGATTACAACTTTTACAAACTCTACCTTTTTTCACCTGTAAAAACTAGACTGCTTACTTGCTTTCATAAAAACGTTGCTGTTTAAGGCATTACTATCATTTATAATGAATACTTACTATCGTAATACTTATCTTCGAAATGTGAATTTACATAAGAGAGTAAGTTTGCAATCCTTGGAACAATGAAACTTGTTATAAAAAAAGAGGTATGGCACTTATTTCGTGTACCTTGTACAGTTGTAATATGCGAGTGAAAATTACAAGCAAATGTATGATGCCTCATTGGTTCGCAAATTTAAAGTGATTTTATAAAATGTGAAGTAAGTGCTCACTGCCCTTTTACTGCTAACACATTCTAACAGTTTCTAACATTTCCTAATTTTCTGCTTAACAATTACTGAATTAGAATTAAGTCTACATCATGGCTCTAGCATTTTGCTGTAGATCAATTATAGTTATTACTCGTTATAATTTGTTAGATACATTAGCGTACTTCACAAAAAGGTACCATATATAGCGTTCTTGTCATAGTTATTACTCGTTATAATTTGTTATATACATTGGCGTACTTCACAAAATGGTATGTAGCGTACTTGTTATAGTTATTACTCGTTATAATTTGTTAGATACATTGGCGTACTTCACAAAATGGTATGTAGCGTACTTGTTACAGTTATTACTCGTTATAATTTGTTAGATACATTGGCGTACTTCACAAAATGGTATATAGCGTACTTGTTATAGTTATTACTCGTTATAATTTGTTAGATACATTGGCGTACTTCACAAAATGGTATGTAGCGTACTTGTTACAGTTATTACTCGTTATAATTTGTTAGATACATTAGCGTACTTCACAAAATGGTATATAACGTACTTGATACAGTTATTACTCGTTATAATTTGTTATATACATTAGCGTACTTCAGAAAAAGGTATATAGCGTACTTGTTATAGTTATTACTCGTTATAATTTGTTATATACATTAGCGTACTTCACAAAATGGTATATAACGTACTTGATACAGTTATTACTCGTTATAATTTGTTATATACATTAGCGTACTTCACAAAATGGTATATAACGTACTTGATACAGTTATTACTCGTTATAATTTGTTATATACATTAGCGTACTTCACAAAATGGTATATAACGTACTTGATACAGTTATTACTCGTTATAATTTGTTATATACATTAGCGTACTTCACAAAATGGTATATAACGTACTTGATACAGTTATTACTCGTTATAATTTGTTATATACAATAGCGTACTTCACAAAATGGTATATAGCGTTCTTGTCATAGTTATTACTCGTTATAATTTGTTATATACATTAGCGTACTTCACAAAATGGTATATAGCGTACTTGTTATAGTTATTACTCGTTATAATTTGTTATATACATTAGCGTACTTCACAAAATGGTATATAGCGTACTTGTTATAGTTATTACTCGTTATAATTTGTTATATACATTAGCGTACTTCACAAAATGGTATATAGCGTACTTGTTATAGTTATTACTCGTTATAATTTGTTATATACATTAGCGTACTTCACAAAATGGTATATAGCGTACTTGTTATAGTTATTACTCGTTATAATTTGTTATATACATTAGCGTACTTCACAAAATGGTATATAGCGTACTTGTTATAGTTATTACTCGTTATAATTTGTTATATACAATAGCGTACTTCACAAAATGGTATATAGCGTACTTGTTATAGTTATTACTCGTTATAATTTGTTATATACATTAGCGTACTTCACAAAATGGCATATAACGTACTTGTTACAGTTATTACTCGTTATAATTTGTTATATACATTAGCGTACTTCAGAAAAAGGTATATAGCGTACTTGTTATAGTTATTACTCGTTATAATTTGTTACATACATTAGCGTACTTCACAATAAGGTAAGACACATAACTTTTATTTTATTTAAAATGAATAATTATTTGTCTGTTTGCGTCACAATTCTAGGTCCTAAAATGACCGGCATAAAGCCTCGATTTATTAACCTTCGAACCATCACTCTCGTTTTCATTAATTTCCTAAATTCTGTCGTTACGAGTGTGAAACAACTGGTGTATTTTGGATCACCAAAGACAAAAGTCTTTCTACTTGCACACGAAATCTCTCGCACTGTTCAGACCTCATCTTCTGTGTTACTTCATCTCATGATGTGTGAAATCGACCGCCGCAATTTGAAGAGAAAGTATTAGCAGTTGCAAAGATATCCATTTCACTATAGCTGCAAATTAGAGCACGTAGCTGAACGACTCGACGAGGCAGGTAATTTTAACACTAAACAGACTTCACCAATATTCTCCAACTTTTCATTTCGTCTCTCTTTAACTGAAATGGAATTCTTGTTCGGAAAATTGTGCGAAATAGAGGTATCATGAGCATAATAAGAAGATTGCTCCAAATCTTATCCGAATGACGACGTGTTCAAGTGAAGATTTTTCTCTTCCAGTGAACTCTGTCGGAGGGGAGGGAGGTATTTAATGACCGGAAAGGTTAAAAAATAAAAATAAGTCGTTTCAATGTGTACAATTCAATGACTGTCATATTCCAACTGGATTTTTGTAGTGTTTTATACGTCATTTCTATTAAAAAAAAAGAGGCCATATTAAAAATTTGCTTTTAACTTAAAACTGCAATCAGTATGATTAGTTCGATTGACAAATTAATCCACTTTATATTAAGTTGAAGCATCAAATTAACTGTGCTCAATTAGTCTAGTAACCTTCTTTATAACCTGTAAAAATTTGCTAATTTTACGATAGTAATTCTGCAGTTTTAAACTTTACTGAACACAAAATCACGCTGTAAATAAACCTGTTTGGTAATTTACTAATTTATCAGACATTCTATCAAACTGATAAGACTGACATTAATTAAACTAAAATACTAGTGGTTCAAAATAATACAAAAATGATGTATTTACTTACATCGTATGTGTCCATAAAGCAAATCAGGCGCCTAATCGTTTGTTCTAGAATAATATGGTTTTTTTAAACTCGACCCGAATCCGCCAATCTGCCTGTAGTATAGGTTTTACACGTCAAATGTAGACACAGGAAAGTTCAAATGTGACTTAGGTAAGTCAAATGTAGACATAGGAATTTCGAATGTGTTTTGGTAACTCAAGTGTGACTTAGGTAAGTCAAATGTAGACATAGGAATTTCGAATGTGTTTTGGTAACTCAAGTGTCACTTAGGTAAGTCAAATGTAGACATAGGAATTTCGAATGTGTTTTGGTAACTGAAATGTGACTTAGGTAAGTCAAATGTAGATGCAATTAACGTTAGGAATGTAGTGGAATTGGTTCCCACTTCCCAATGAACAGTGAATAACTAATTAGTTTTTTAAGCGCTGCATTAGCACTGCATTAATGAATTAGTTTCTCTCAAAAAACATTGTTTATTTTAAGAATGTATTGTTTTCTCTAACAGTTCCAATGGTATGTAAAGTTTGCAGACTATTAGTAGACCTATAACGTTGTTATTTTAACTTAAGAACAATTATTAAATTGAAATTAAAGAAGATTAAATTTAACATCCTTAAACTTTACCACCTATCCACATTTGAGATACCAATGTCACATTTGACTTGACATGTGTCTACATTTGACTTACCAAAAACGCTTAAGATTTGTCGAAAACCATTGTTAACACAATTGAACTACCTAAATCTACATTTGAGTTACCAAGACACATTTGAATTACCTAAATCTACATTTGAGTTACCAAGACACATTTGAATTACCTAAATCTACATTTGACGTGTAAAACCCATAGTACGCAATCCAAGCTACGCGGTAGGAATTCTCAGGCTTTGTTAATATTATTTTTTTAGTATTGAGTATCGATGGCGCACTACGAATTTTGCTTGTACAACCTTTGGCGTGAAAAAATCGTAATTTTTAATCAGTCAATCGATCAATCAGTTTATTTATCTATTCAATATAACAGGATTAAATTTCAAAATCAATGAAATGTAATTTAAAATCGAGTTAAGATCACCAGGTTTTCTCTGTCAACTTTCCCAAAATGTGTCAGCTGATTTACCAGAATGTGAAATAAACGCAAAACGTGAAATAATTACAAAATTCGACTCACTTTATTTTTCATTTTTCTACAAACCAGAATACAGCACTAGACATTAGGCCTAATTAATATGATATGAGTAGAACTTAACTCAGTTTTATGCAGATTAACCTAAAATGAGCCAATGGGTAAAGGGCTGCATTAGAAGTGTAATAGTTTCATAACAAGTCATCGAACTATTTTATTAGTGTCAGACCACGTGTATCTGTTGCCTTTAATCTTAAAGCGGCTGACGTTGTAATTAGCAGGCAAATAATTTTCTGGCAAAGAATTCCATAAAAAAGAGTCCGAGGAAAAGCTGGTTTATGAGTAGCTGTTATGCATTTAGGAACGTCCCTAGTAGAGAACAGGAGAAACAGAGACAAAGTGAGAACGAACTGGCTGCGTCAGGAATAAAACTTTAAGATGAGACGCCGAGCCCACAGAGGGCCTAGATATCTTCGGATGTGTACGTGTACACTCTCAACTGGATAAATAATAACTGGAGACACTATAAAAGACGAAAGCGCACAAGAGTCCGAGCAGTCATCCATCCATTTTTGGACCAGGTTTGGCGTTACTTACGTGCGGTTACTAAGCGTGCGCACCGAGTCCATTGAGTCCATTTCTCCGTTTAAACTTCTTTATCTTTTCGTCAACGCAAGAGATTTTATTCTATACATTTCGCTGACGATGTCTATAAATGTCATGTCAATCTATTACGATGTCTGCCATGCACTGGTAGCTTAAAGTCCATGAAATCAAACCCACATTTATCAGAAGGAAAGAGTAAAACGATCCTTCACGAAAATGTCGTTCTCTGTCCAACTCTTGGCAATCCCTTCCTCCTTTCCGCTCTGGGCCATAACATGAAGCCAATCAAGTCCTTGAGATTTGCATTTCTGCTGTTTTTCATCCAAATTAAATGCTATATTTGCGGTGGAGATATGGAAATGGCTGCAAGGGGCGAAGGGCTCGCCACGCTGATCGATAAGTCACTGATAATAACCATGATTGTCATACAAAGAGAAGGGAACATTTATGCCCTTTAGTTTCAAGAAAGTTGAGATTTATGTAAAAACATTCTGCTAACGAGTTTCTTTAGCTGTATGGATTACGTCTTTGACTGATGTCAAATCAAGGGGGTGGGATAGATTGCAGCATTTGTAGCGTCAGTCAAAGAAATAATCTGTATAATCAATAAAATGAGCCCTTTCACACTTCCAGCGATTGATGATGATCGTGGAAGGGTTGAAGGTTATGTGTACCAGACAACGCATTTGTGTACACTTGACAACGCCTCGCAACCCACGCTGCTATCGTAATATAGGTTTTACATGTCAAATGTAGGCCTGCGTTAACTCAAATGTAGATTTAGGTAATTCACATGTGTCTTGGTAACTCAGATGTAGACTTAGGTAGTTCAAATGTGTTAACAATGCTTTTCAACAAATCTTGAGCGCTTTTGGTAAGTCAGATGTGACATTTGTATCTCAAAGTATTCAAAGTACCGCATCCACATCCGACTTACTTAAGTCACATTTGAGTTACCAAAACACATTCGAAATTCCTATGTCTACATTTGACGTGTAAAACCTATATATAGTAACAGTTTTAACAGCTTAGCTAGACCCTACCTAGTTTTTTTCATGTTCCCAAGCAAGATCCTGCTAATAAATCAGTCTGCGCACAGACTAAGGCGTCATTAAGTAAAGTCCAAGCAAAATAACTGAAGTTGCTAAACTGATGCCGCAGACAGATTTGCTTTACACACATTTCACGTGACGATTTTAGTTAAGACTCGTTCCTGTGGTACACTTAAATTTTGACCTGCAGCAACTGCGCGTGCGCACAACGAAACTGTGAAAAGACTTATTCCGTTAAACTAAAACTTCTATAAGAAAGTAGCCAGTTTTAGCACTTTCATAGCAATAATGCTACTTAAGCTCTGACAATAACTTGGTGTCTACCAAGATGACTCTGGTGTAGCATTGTATAATTATGATAATAATGATGATGATGATGATAATTATTATTATTATACATTATACATTAGATATTTGTTAGGTAAACATTTTAAGCAAATGGGTATGTGTCATTTGTGCACAGGAGACTTAGGCACGAGACATTTGAGCACGGTGATACTTGAGCACGGTGATACTTGAGCACGAGACATTTGAGCATGGTGATACTTGAGCACGAGACATTTGAGCACGGTGATACTTGGACACGAGACATTTGAGCATGGTGATACTTGAGCACGAGACATTTGAGCATGGTGATACTTGGACACGAGACATTTGAGCACGAGACATTTGACCGCAGTGATACTTGAGCACAAGACATTTGAGCACGGTGATACTTGAGCACGAGACATTTGACCACGGTG
Source organism: Tubiluchus corallicola (assembly GCA_030141605.1). Taxonomy (NCBI): domain Eukaryota; kingdom Metazoa; phylum Priapulida; class Priapulimorpha; order Priapulimorphida; family Tubiluchidae; genus Tubiluchus; species Tubiluchus corallicola. Next base: position 7,722 of record JAQGDQ010001530.1, read on the forward strand.
ATACTTGGACACGAGACATTTGAGCATGGTGATACTTGGACACGAGACATTTGAGCATGGTGATACTTGAGCACGAGACATTTGAGCATGGTGATACTTGGACACGAGACATTTGAGCATGGTGATACTTGGACACGAGACATTTGAGCATGGTGATACTTGGACACGAGACATTTGAGCACGGTGATACTTGAGCACGAGACATTTGAGCACGGTGATACTTGAGCACGAGACATTTGAGCATGGTGATACTTGGACACGAGACATTTGAGCACGAGACATTTGACCGCAGTGATACTTGAGCACAAGACATTTGAGCACGGTGATACTTGAGCATGAGACATTTGACCACGGTGATACTTGGACACGAGACATTTGAGCACGGCGATACTTGAGCACGAGACATTTGAGCACGGTGATACTTGAGCATGAGACATTTGAGCACGGTGATACTTGAGCACGAGACATTTGAGCATGAGACATTTGAGCACGGTGATACTTGAGCATGAGACTTTGACCACGAGACATTTGAGCACGGTGATACTTGAGCATGAGACATTTGAGCACGGTGATACTTGAGCACGGTGATACTTGAGCACGAGACATTTGAGCATGAGACATTTGAGCAAGATGATACTTGAGCACGAGACATTTGACCACGGTGATACTTGAGCACGGTGATACTTGAGCACGAGACATTTGAGCTCGGTGATACTTGAGCATGAGACATTTGAGCACGGTGATACTTGAGCATGAGACAATTGAGCACGGTGATACTTGGACACGAGACATTTGAGCTCGGTGATACTTGAGCATGAGACATTTGAGCACGGTGATACTTGAGCATGAGACATTTGAGCATGGTGATACTTGAGCACAATACATTTGAGCACGGTGATACTTGAGCACGAGACATTTGAGCATGGTGATATTTGAGCACAATACATTTGAGCATGGTGATACTTGAGCACGGTGATACTTGAGCATGGTGATACTTGAGCACAAGACATTTGAGCAAGGTGATACTTGGACACGAGACATTTGAGCACGGTGATACTTGGACACGAGACATTTGGGCACCGATAAAATTTAATGTTATTACCAATTATTTATTTTTGTCTAACAATTTTTTATCACAACATATTATCTCTCAACTCAAAACGTACAAATTGTGTATCAATAAAGATATTATACAAAATATTTTTAGAACTGGTTTCACTAAATTTAACGTATTCAGTAATACGTGTGATGACTATTAAAACCAATCAATTGGCTTTGCACTTTTTGGTTTTCCAAATTTTATGCTTAAAGTCAGTTTATCAATATCGAGATTTTTATTATTATAATTGTAATTTTTTGGTGTATCGCGAAATCCGTGGTACATGTAATACGGGCGTTCAGTGACTCACACGTGGTTTGGATATGCCAGTGGGGGGGGGGGGGTAACTGTTTTAAAAGTTACATTGTAATCAGATAGTGGTCGTGGATTCACACTGTTTTAGCCTGTTAGCAGTATGATTTGCAACGTCTTTACACAAATCATGTCACGGTTTTCTTGCATGATAGGTGTGGAAGTTGTAATTGTACATTTTTAATTAGGTGCTGCCATCTATGAACTAATCCTGTTACTCTACCAGCTACTTACCCCCAGCATAATTGTACGGTTCAGTAAATGCATATTCACTGGTTCTCTCCCTATATTAAAGTAATGGTTTTTGTGAAGCCTTTGCAAGTCTGGATAGGTCACCTATACCTATATATACTGACTGATTTGCTTTCTAGTCACTCTCACTCTCAGTGTTCAGTGCAGCAGACTCTCCAGTGCAGGAGACTCTCACTCTCACTCTAACTCTCAGTGTTCAGTGCAGCAGACTCTCACTCTCACTCTCAGTGTTCAGTGCAGGAGACTCTCACTCTAACTCTCAGTGTTCAGTGCAGCAGACTCACACTCTAACTCTCAGTGTTCAGTGCAGGAGACTCTCACTCTAACTCTCAGTGTTCAGTGCAGCAGACTCTCACTCTAACTCTCAGTGTTCAGTGCAGGAGACTCTCACTCTCACTCTCAGTGTTCAGTGCAGGAGACTCACACTCTCACTCTCAGTGTTCAGTGCAGGAGACTCTCGCTCTAACTCTCAGTGTTCAGTGCAGGAGACTCTCACACTCTAACTCTCTGTGTTCAGTGCAGGAGACTCTCACTCTAACTCTCAGTGTTCAGTGCAGGAGACTCTCACTCTCACTCTCAGTGTTCAGTGTTCAGTGCAGGAGACTCTCACTCTCAGTGTTCAGTGCAGGAGACTCTCACTCTCAGTGTTCAGTGCAGGAGACTCTCACTCTCACTCTCAGTGTTCAGTGCAGGAGACTCTCACTCTCAGTGTTCAGTGCAGGAGACTCTCACTCTCACTCTAACTCTCAGTGTTCAGTGCAGGAGACTTTCACTCTCTCTCTAACTCTCAGTGTTCAGTGCAGGAGACTCTCACTCTCACTCTAACTCTCAGTGTTCAGTGCAGGACTCTCTCACTCTCACTCTAACTCTCAGTGTTCAGTGCAGGACACTCTCATTCTCAGTGTTCAGTGCAGCAGTCATTCTACTCATGTGTCTGTAGTTTAATAAACACTTTTCTGTGCAAATATGTAGTATAGTTTTTTATTCTTGTTCTACAAAGTGAGTGATGTACAACTTTAAAAACATGATTTTCACAATGGGGTCACGTAGTCGCCGCGCCCAAACGTATCACGTCTGGCGCTCAAACGGCGAGCCCAGTTTCCTTGCGCCCAAACGGCCGTGTCCCCTAAGCAAGCAAGCAAGCAAGCAAGCTGGCAAGCAACAGCGAATGCTTTCAAGAAGTATTGTGAATGAAATGATTGCATTATTGATGTCACGAGAGTATTTTGCTTAATAAATATTCCATTAACGACGAAAAAACGAAGTGAAAAAAAACTGAAAGATATATTTTAGAAATATGTTTAACGAGCACATTGACGCAAAGTCGAAATGAAAAATTGAACGTAATTACTCCGTTATGCAAGCTGAAATGAAAAATGATAAATTAAGCATAATTAATTTATAATGAGAATTACTAACGCGGAATCATGCGATATTGCAGTGGTTAATATGACGTGTTTGTCAGTTTGACTGTCCGTCTGTCCTTTCATCTGTCACGCCAATGTGAGAATACTCGTATGCGACAAATAGCAATTATCAAATACGTAAGGACTAAATACTAAGTCGTAATAATTAGTAATAAATTACTAATTAGATTAATTAAATAATTTAATTAACTAGCTAATACAACTAATGTTGTATTAATATTTAAGTATAAATATTTAATTTATATATATAGTTTATATGATTTAAATGTAATTTAAATGTAGTTTAATATAACTAATTTAATTGAATAATTATTATTATGTGTAAAAACTGCCATTGAACCGGCATTTTTACATTTATTAGGCAGAGACACGAATGAAAGTTCTAGTATGCGCTTCAACATGTGTACAAAATCACGAGCAGAACAAATAAGAGCAGGACGAATGACAGACAAACAAACAGGCGAACAAACTGACAGCTGCTAAATTAACGAATGTGCAGACAAATAAACAAACAAACAAACATACAAACGTACATACATACAAACAAACAAACATACAAACGTACATACATACAAACAAACAAACATACAAACGTACATACATACAAATAAACAAACATACAAACGTACATACATACAAATAAACAAACATACAAACGTACATACATACAAATAAACAAACATACAAACGTACATACATACAAATAAACAAACATGCAAACGTACATACATACAAATAAACAAACATACAGACGTACATACATACAAATAAACAAACATACAAACGGACATACATACAAATAAACAAACATACAGACGTACATACATACAAATAAACAAACATACAAACGGACATACATACAAATAAACAAACATACAGACGTACATACATACAAATAAACAAACATACAAACGTACATACATACAAACAAACAAACATACAAACGTACATACATACAAATAAACAAACATGCAAAGGCACATACATACAAATAAACAAACATACAGACGTACATACATAAAATAAACAAACATACAGACGTACATACATAAAATAAACAAACATGCAAAAACATGCAAACGTACATACATACAAATAAACAAATAAACAAACATGCAAACGTACATACATACAAATAAACAAACACATAAACGTACATACATACAAATAAACAAACATACAGACGTACATACATACAAATAAACAAACATACAAACGTACCTACATACAAATAAACAAACATGCAAACGTACATACATACAAATAAACAAACATACATACGTACATACATACAAATAAACAAACATACAAACTCACATACATACAAACAAACATACAAACGTACATACATACAAACAAACAAACATACATACGTACATACATACAAATAAACAAACAAACAAACAAACAATTTAGCAAACGAACACACAACGAGCGAACAACATTTCACTCGGCAGTATTCAAGTCGAATGACATTTTCAAAACAACAGTTTCCCATCCATACGCAGCTATAATTATGCTATAAATTAGTCGTATAACTATAATCATAAAACTATAAATTATCTGCAATAGGCTTCCATAAAGTGCAACAAAAATCTGATAGTAGTATCGTGAAATTTCGCATTTTTTCCTTTTTGTATATTTTAGTCGATTCAGTTTTGCATGATGTAATCCAGTACTTTAATTTTAATGGAGTGTGGTAAGACCGACATCTTTGCAATTATCAACTATATCCTGTGCTGGGGTATACTGAGCCAGCGAAAGCGTCTTTATCACTTGCAAACGTCCTGAGACAGTATCTACGTCGGTTACTCACCTTTTTACTAGTCAGACCTAGCTTTGTTTAACTTCGTAGACGTACGCGTACCGTGATCATCTAACCATCATCTTTGCCAATGTGTGTGTTTGATATATACAGGTAAAAAACCGTCGAATTGGTGACTTCAGTGAGGCTGTAATCAAAGGAAGAAATGTAACTTGTATTCTACGCGTGATATTCCTAAAATTCTGGCACCTCAGCCAAGGAGAAGCCTAATTAGTGGTAAACGGGTGCGACACGGAGCCTGACAGCTTATTATACACATTTGTACTTTAATACGCATCCAATTTAATCACTGATACAAGCTTTTTGCACGACGTCTTGATCTGAAACTAATATCTACAATGTTGTTGTTGTTGGCATCCTTCTGTCTCGGAAGACAATGGAATATGCGCCAAGAGAGTCAGTTTTTGATCACATTGATGGAGCTGCAGCATCGACTGTGGCTGAGCAGTGCGATCCTTGAACGTCTCCAGGGCGCACGCCTGGGCAAGGTGTATGGAGATCCTGAGTTGCTCAGACAACAGGAACCCCCTCTCTTCCTCCCTGGTGTAGTCCAAAGGAAAGCGGAGCAATACGTTTGGCACCAGGTTGGCTGCAGGAGCTGCCAGAGTCAGTGAGCATGCTGCACTGGTCCGCCTTCGGGGCTCCACTCCTGACTTGGAAGGTTTACTCCTCTACACATGGCCGTTGGGTCACTTGACCTCCTCCGCCCTCTAGCCGTTGGCTGCTTGTACAGCTCCTCCGCCTAGTGTCGAGATACAGTGTGGGCATCCCGTGTGTATATCTACAATAAACAATTAAAAACATATCAAAATTAATAAGTCCATCAAATACCCACCTTGGCCTACGGTTTCAGAAAATTGATTTTAAATTACTCATAACGATGCATGTAAGTTTATCAGGCAAAAATTATTGATGTTCTGTGCGGGTATATATAGCACTGCTGTCCACTTTTAACGGAGGCAGGACGGATGGCACCGCGGCCCACACCTTGCGGCATGTTGCAATTATGTCCTTCAACGCCAAACCCAAAACAGAACCAGAATAATAGAGTCGAAATGACAATTTTATTACTACATATCACACCCCCAATAAGGAACAAACAGCTTAGCTAGAAGAACGGAGTCTGTGGCAAAGCATGTGAAATGTGAACAGAGCTGCAATGAAAGACACGACCACTGACAAGGGTCTACAGCAGACCTTCCCTTTTCATAAGCTCAGGTGTGCACGTGACTAGTGGCTCTTACTAACACAAGGTCAGAATACGAGTCTGTGCTAGATAAAGCCACGTTCACACGCACACCTGAGAAGTCTACTGTATTCCCCTGCCAGTATTACATTTCATTTCACCACAGCCCGTAGTACAATGAAACTATAAAATGAACGTTTTTGACACTTTTAACAATAATTGGATTGAGAAATCAGTAATCACAATCATATGCTTCAATATGATAAAGAAGCTTTTATAATAGCAATTGAAGAACTGTTTATTGGGATTGACTACGATGACGGCATCAGCGATGACCACGACGGTGACGGTGACGGTGCGAACTTGAATCTGAGATGGAGGCTGCAGTTACAAAACCTGCTGTGTAGCATAAAAGTGCAAAAATCGCTAAGTGCATTGTCACACGCACAGCACATTAAACGAAGCCATTTAAGAGACATGTAATTACAATCCTATGTTAGTATTACCGCCTCTGTTAACTAACCTTACATTGTCTGTTTGTCGAAAGGTTTAATTGATACTTCTAATCTTCCGGAGAAAGCTTTAAAGACGAAAGCTTGCACAATGTCTATAGTCACTCAATGCAGGAGCTATTTTTAAAACGCTGTGTGGTTTCAGTTTTGTGCAAGAACTCGCATTGATCTGTAGAAAGAGCAGGAGGGTTTTCTCTGCTAAATGTGTATTGACAAGAGAACAGTATACGCGTGTTTTTTGTTAGTGCTCAGCCTCAACAGGTGATCATTTAAACAAAATGTCACACGAGTCGAATTTGCCACGACAAATAATCCAATTTTGCGGCGCCTTGATAAAAGAGTTGAAGAAAATAACGGTAATGTTCGTATAATAAATCATAGTGTAAGAGTTTCAATGCAAACATAAGCCTGCTGTAGTGCAAGAAACCAAAACTATCAGTAATCAGCAATGTTTCTGTAACAACACTGAGGTGGACATAGATTGGATGGTTTAATAATAGTTTTGAATAACAAAAAAGGCACACTGAGTTGGACATAGATTGGATGGTTTAATAATAGTTTTGAATAACAAAAAAGGCACACTGAGGTGGACTTAGATTGGCTGGTTTAATAATAGTTTTGAATAACAAAAAAGGCACACTGAGTTGGACATAGATTGGATGGTTTAATAATAGTTTTGAATAACAAAAAAGGCACACTGAGTTGGACATAGATTGGATGGTTTAATAATAGTTTTGAATAACAAAAAAGGCACACTGAGGTGGACTTAGATTGGCTGGTTTAATAATAGTTTTGAATAACAAAAAAGGCACACTGAGTTGGACATAGATTGGATGGTTTAATAATAGTTTTGAATAACATAAAAGGCACACTGAGGTGGACATAGATTGGATGGTTTAATAATAGTTTTGAATAACAAAAAAGGCACACTGAGGTGGACTTAGATTGGATGTTTTTATAATAGTTTTGAATAACAAAAAAGGCACACTGAGATGGACATAGATTGGATGGTTTAATAATAGTTTTGAATAACAAAAAAGGCACACTGAGATGGACATAGATTGGAAGGTTTAATAATAGTTTTGAATAACAAAAAAGGCACACTGAGGTGGACTTAGATTGGCTGGTTTAATAATAGTTTTGAATAACAAAAAAGGCACACTGAGTTGGACATAGATTGGATGGTTTAATAATAGTTTTGAATAACATAAAAGGCACACTGAGGTGGACATAGATTGGATGATTTAATAATAGTTTTGAATAACAAAAAAGCGCATTGAGATGGACATAGATTGGATGGTTTAATAGTTTTGAATAACAAAAAAGGCACACTGAGGTGGACATAGATTGGATGGTTCAAAAATAGTTTTGAATAACAAAAAAGGCACACCGAGGTGGACATAGATTGAATGGTCTAATAATAGTTTTGAATAACAAAAAAAGGCACGCTGAGGTGGACATAGATTGGTTGGTCTAATAACAATTTTGAATAACAAAAAAGGAACACTGAGGTGGACATAGATTGGATGGTTTAATAATAGTTTTGAATAACAAAAAAGGCACACTGAGGTGGACATAGATTGGATGGTCTAATAATAGTTTTGAATAACAAAAAGGCACACTGAGATGGACATGGATTGGAGGGTTTAATAATAGTTTTGAATAACAAAAAAGGCACACTGAGGTGCACATAGATTGGAGTGTTCAAAAATAGTTTTGAATAACAAAAAAGGCACACCGAGGTGGACATAGATTGAATGGTCTAATAATAGTTTTGAATAACAAAAAAGGCACACTGAGATGGACATAGATTGGATGGTTTAATAATAGTTTTGAATAACAAAAAAGGCACACTGAGGTGGACTTAGATTGGCTGGTTTAATAATAGTTTTGAATAACAAAAAAGGCACACTGAGTTGGACATAGATTGGATGGTTTAATAATAGTTTTGAATAACATAAAAGGCACACTGAGGTGGACATAGATTGGATGATTTAATAATAGTTTTGAATAACAAAAAAGCGCATTGAGATGGACATAGATTGGATGGTTTAATAGTTTTGAATAACAAAAAAGGCACACTGAGGTGGACATAGATTGGATGGTTCAAAAATAGTTTTGAATAACAAAAAAGGCACACCGAGGTGGACATAGATTGAATGGTCTAATAATAGTTTTGAATAACAAAAAAAGGCACGCTGAGGTGGACATAGATTGGTTGGTCTAATAACAATTTTGAATAACAAAAAAGGAACACTGAGGTGGACATAGATTGGATGGTTTAATAATAGTTTTGAATAACAAAAAAGGCACACTGAGGTGGACATAGATTGGATGGTCTAATAATAGTTTTGAATAACAAAAAGGCACACTGAGATGGACATGGATTGGAGGGTTTAATAATAGTTTTGAATAACAAAAAAGGCACACTGAGGTGCACATAGATTGGAGTGTTTAATAATAGTTCTGAATAACAAAATGGCACACTGAGATGGATATAGATTGGATGGTTTAATAATAGTTTTGAATAACAAAAAAGGCACACTGAGATGGACATAGATTGGAGGGTTTAATAATAGTTCTGAATAACAAAATGACACACTGAGATGGATATAGATTGGATGGTTTAATAATAGTTTTGAATAACAAAAAATCACGCAAACATCAAGTCTGGATCGTCAGCTTGGATTGTAAGAAAAATTCGGTGATTCACTCACTCTGTCTGAAACCCAGTTGAGTTGAAATTCGGTGGGGTGATTAGCTAGAACGTCTTTAGTTCAAAACACAAACATTGTGTTAATTATAACTTATTTAGTAATTTTTAGGGCTGTGTTAGAGACAGATTTCTCGCGTAGAAATTTACTAATTTTAAATAGTGGGTATTTCTGGGAATACTTTCTAACAAAAGCTTTTCAGCAATTTCATATGACGTGGGAAAAGATTTATGTTAAAATTTTATTTATTTCGTTTAAATGATTGCCATTTTGTTTGAAAGAATTACTAATTATGAATTACGTACTAAATAACGAAGAAGTGTTTTTGTTATCGTGGATCGAGGAATAGAAGATGAGAGGACGCAAGAAAAGAAAATGAGAAACTAACAATGAAAGAGAGAAAATTCTTGGAAAATATTGCATAGAAACGAAATTTACTATTCATTTTTACA
>JAQGDQ010001530.1:20000-35976 GCA_030141605.1 Tubiluchus corallicola
ATATATTTATATTAGGATATTTATATAATATATAATATATAATATATTTATATTATAAAATTATATATATAAGATTCGAGGCTACAGCTTCGACGAGGGCACCATTTGCGGCGATCTATGTATCAAACGAAAGGTCTCGATCTAGTGTCGTCTCATTGGGGGTTTATTTTTCGAATCGGGCCCACCGGGAGGAACGGGGGGGGCGAAAAACCTCCAGAAATGGCCATTTTTCGGCCGTTTTTTTGCAAAAGTTATACGCCTGAGATCTGCAGAACGGGAATACATTAAATAAAAGCAGATAAACTAGTAACAAAAATGTATTAATAAAAAGTATATAAAAGTAATAAAGTGGTAAGTAGAAAAGTAAAGATGCAAGTAATGCAAGTGTTCTGGTTTGTAACGATTATCAGAAGACTTCCATACATCAGCGTCTAAAGCACGAATCCAATCATGTTGCGCAATTTTCTTTCATTTCCAAAGTTAAGCATACTTACACAATCAGCCATTTATTCACCTCCTATTTGAGTTGAAGACACAGCAATTAGGAATGCGCCCTCTAGGGAACAAATATTGTACTTGCATGTATAACTGGCCTTCTGGGACGATTATCCGCACGTAATTTGCAGTAATTCTCTATTTGCTCTTGCTTAACGATATTCATGGCATAGGCCAACGACATAATCATTACAGATAACTTAATCCCGGGATTCAGATTTCAATTTGTCTGCTGAGAATCGGGATAAATGTTCCTTGGGGATAGCGTTGGAGGGAGAAGTGACATTACCGGGAGTGACGGGAGTGTTAATCATGGTAAAACCAACTCTGCCAATTGTAGGATTAGAACTCTGCAAGTAGAAAGTTCTACTGAATCAGCTTTTCATGCTTAATAGTTACGCCACGGTGTATAACTTCCAAGATGGATGCGTGACCGGAATTGCCAAGTGGCCACTCTGGTGTTTCGCGACCGAAATTAAGCCATGCTGAGACTGGTCAGTGACCGCCTGGGTTCAACCCTCGTTGTCGCCGTGCTGATCAGCCTGTTCGCGTCGAAAAGGGAGGATGTATTCACTAAGCATGTCCAAAAATAGCCAAGTGGTCACTGTAGTGTTTTGCGACCGAAATTGAGCCATGCTGAGACTGGTCAGTGACCGCCTGGGTTCAACCCTCGTTGTCGCCGTGCTGATTCAGCCTGTTCGCCTCGAAAAGGGAGGATGTATTCACTAAGCATGTCCAAAATAGTCAAGTGGTCACTCTAGTGTTTTGCGACCGAAATTAAGCCATGCTGAGACTGGTCAGTGAACGGAACGTGACCGCCTGGGTTTAACCCTCGTTGTCGCCGTGCCGATTAAGCCTGTTCGCCTCGAAAATGGAGAACGTATTCACTATGCATGTCCAAAGTTGGTTAAGGCACCTTAAGAGGTTCCGTGGAAAAGAGTTGTCTTTGGAAAGGAGTCAACCCTCGGGGATCACCACAAATATCAACATTGATTTGGAAAGGCCATATTAAAAATGATAAAAATTGATTTATTAATATTTAAGAATAAGCTTTAAATTCATTTTGGCTTTCCATACATTGAGTAACTTTTCTCGATTACAGCATGTTGTGTGCAGAAGTATATAAAAAGCGTATTGCTAAGCTGGCGCTCTGATTGGGCCATTCCGAAAGAAGTAGATTACTGCAAGAACTTTATAATGAGAGTGAACAGTGAGAGAGATAGCAGTCCTGGATGAATGGATGGGTGAATTCATGAATGAATGAATGAGTGAATGAATGTGCTGTTGTATGTATGTATGATTTAATTAATTTTAAATTATAATCAATCAATCAATTAATCAATCAATCAATCAATCAATCAATCAATCAATCAATCAATCAATCAATCAATCAATCAATCAATCAATCAATCAATCAATCAATCAATCAATCAATCAATCAATCAATCAATCAATCAATCAATCAATCAATCAATCAATCAATCAATCAATCAATCAATCAATCAATCAATCAATCAATCAATCAATCAATCAATCAATCAATCAATCAATCAATCAATCAATCAATCAATCAATCAATCAATCAATCAATCAATCAATCAATCAATCAATCAATCAATCAATCAATCAATCAATCAATCAATCAATCAATCAATCAATCAATCAATCAATCAATCAATCAATCAATCAATCAATCAATTAGTCGATCGATTAATTAATAATAATTAGCGGAGCCGATAAATGAAATAAAATACGTTAGAAAAAATTGTAAAATAAAGTTGTATCAAGGAATTATCTCTTATTTGTGTGAAAATGTTTACGCCAGCGCAGCTTCCACTTCACGTCGTGTACTTGAACACGTCTTCACATGTCTTCTTGTCCAACAGCAACGTTTAATATGATGAAATGTTATGTTAGACATGTATGGTAACACGAGATTCTGAAAATTCTACTGCAATTTTTCTCTGTAACGAAATTAGAAAGCATGCTCGAGTATGTTGACATTTTTGTCGAGGGTCTTGACCCAAACGCTACTCTTGTTGTTGTTGTTGTTGTTGTTGGGAGGATGACCTTTTAAAAATGCCTAAGGCTTCGCCAATTTGCAATAGTCGTCTTGAAATGTCACACACCTTATACTATAGGTACACACACACACACACACACACACACACACACATGCATATATATAAAATATGCATATACTATATATAGTATAACTATGTGAACTATAAAACTCGAACGCGGCTTAGAAAATAATGACATTCGAAACATTTACAGAAAGAGAGACACTAATGTAATTAAAATGTATATAGATATTGTAAAAGAACTAACCCAAAATGATCTTATAGTAAATTGATTATGCATTGATTATAAATATTGGATATATATTTAGAATAAGTAAATCGTAATGCAAAATTGACAGCTTGTTCAGTAAGAAATTTATTTAATGTACATAGTGTACAGACTTATTTAACATTTTTGCACTTTTGTGCCCTGCACATAGTTTGGCTTATTGTATAATTTTCAATAAAGATTTTTAGTAATAACAACAACAAAAACAACAACAACAACAACAACAACAATAATAATAATATGTATACTATATATAGAACATAGTCTGCATCGACTGACAGAATCGGATTGTTCATCTGCTGTCTTGAACTCAAGATGGCGGCAATAACATCATTTTCCAAAAAAGCCTAAAGTTCCACAAATTCTACAGATCGTCACGTGACTTTGCGAGAACACACTAGGATGAATTCTACACCGATTGACTGAAGCAGATTTTCAATGCGCCATGTTGAGTTTAAGATGGCGGCGAGAACGGCTTTTGCAACGCATCGTCATGAAACTTTTAAGGCTTATGCTAGAAAATATTCTGCATCGACAGACGGAGTTCGATTTGCGATTTACTATTTTGAATTCAAGACGAGCAATAATATCATTTTCAGAAAAAGCTATTTCTAGAAATATACCAGAATGATTCTAATTTTCGATTTGCCGTCTTGAATTCAAGATGGCGACATTGATGTCACTTTTTCGATTTGTCACCTTGAATTGACGTACTTTTCTAATAAAATTTAAACACCTAGATTTAAGACTAAACTTGCAAACGAATATACTAGAACAAATTTCGCGTCTATTGAAGAAGCCAGGTATCGATCCACTGTCTCGATTTCCCCGAGTCTCTTGACCAATAATTGCAGTTTAACTTGTTCAATTTAACGTCAAACGTGACCGCTTAATTTTTAGAGACAATGTGTTCTTCTGATTTGAGCCCTTGAGCGATAAATGTAGGTATGCATACCATATTTCAATAGCTATAATATTATCATAATTACAGGTTTGAACAGACTGGTACGCGACGACGCCCATGACATCATTGACATAAACACAGACATAGACACAGACGTAGACATAGACAGACATAGACATAGACATAGACATAAACACAGACATAGACATAGACATAGACATAGACATAGACAGACATAGACATAGACATAGACATAGACACAGACACAGACACAGACACAGACACAGACACAGACACAGACACAGACACAGACACAGACATAAACATTAAGATTAGTCTATGGGTATTCAAATAAAACGTCCCTCATAACAAATCAAACCTTTGCAACAGAATTAAGAACAATGTTTAAAATCCCAATTTTACAAGCACATAAAGACTTCTACACAATCCTGTTTTTATACAAATACATCAACAATATTAACACGCCCCAAAAATAAGCTTCCACTCCTCTTGGAGCCAACATTAAATCCAAGAACACACAATATTAAACAAACACGCACTAATAACAAATACAGCAGCAATTCTATCACTAAACAAGGAGCTCAACTTTGGAATACCCTGCCATCAAATTTAAAACAAATCAAGTCTTTCGAGGAATTCAAATCAAGATTAAAAATACATACATTAAATCGTTTTGAAAACCCTACATACGTAAACGATAATATATATTCATCCGCAAATTTTATTTACCCACGTCCATTTTAAGACATAGACATACACATAGACATAGACACACACACACACATACACAGACACAGACATAGACATAGACATAGACATAGACATAGACATAGACATAGACATAGACATAGACATAGACATAGACATAGACATAGACATAGACATAGACACAGACACAGACACAGACACAGACACAGACACAGACACAGACACAGACACAGACACAGACACAGGCACAGGCACAGGCACAGACACAGACACAGACACAGACACAGACACAGACACAGACACAGACACAGACACAGACAGACACAGGCACAGACACAGACACAGACACAGACACAGACACAGACACAGACACAGACACAGACACAGACATAGACATAGACATAGACATAGACATAGACATAGACATAGACATAGACACAGACACAGACACAGACACAGACACAGACACAGACACAGACACAGACACAGACACAGACACAGACATTTTTTATTTACCTCCTCATTCACACCAAAACTATAATTGCTATAACTATTAATTAATAAGGATAAATTATGCATAAAGGAAAGAGTTATGAGGCGCAGGAGTTATCCTTAAACAGGTTGCTCACCTGTGACAATTCACCGTAATTCCTCGGGTTCTTCCACTACACCCATCATCCTGGAACCTCCCTCCCTATGGGGGAGGGGTCATTGCAGGACATCACGCAAAAATTATACCTCATTGTCTAACATCGACGCATCACGTTTTGTTGGACAATGCCTGTCTTTGTAACACTATACTTGGGGTTGTCAATTAAACAATCATCAGTTTATACATAAGATGTTGTTGACATCCTTCTGTCTCGGAAGCCAATGGAGTGTGCGCCAAGAGAGTCAGTTATTGATCACATTGATGGAGCTGCAGCGTCGACTGTGATTGAGCAGTGCGATCCTTGAACCACTGGAGTGACCTCTCCAGGGCGCACGCCTGGGCGAGGTGTTTGGAGATCCTGAGTTGCCCAGACAACAGGAACCCCCTCTCTTCCTCCCTGGTGCAGTCCAAAGGAAAGCAGAGCGATACGTTTGGCACCAGGTTGGCTGCAGGAGCTGCCGGAGTCAGTGAGCACTCTGCACTGGTCCGCCTTTGGGGCTCCACTCCTGATTTGGAAGGTTTACTCCTCTACACATGGCCGTTGGGTCACTTGACCTCCTCCGCCCTCTAGCCGTTGGCTGCTTGTGCAGCTCCCCCGCCTAGTGTCAAGATACAGTGTGGGCATCCCGCAAGCCTACAGCACCTAATATTCCTAGGCGGTCACCCATCCAAGTACTAACCAGGCTCTACGTTGCTTAACTTCGGTGATCAGACGAGAACCGCTGATTTCAACGTGATATGGCCGTTCAATGACAGACTAAACTAAGAATTGGGCATATAAAGTGAAAATTTAATAATGTAGAATGAAAACTAATTAGGAAAACGTGCAAGAATAACAGACTAGACTAAAAAACGAAGGCTAATACTGAAAAAAAGATTAAAAATGGTTTTATGGTTTTAAGGAGCTATGCAGTCACATAATCAATGCCCAAGTTGAGATTATGATAAATTTTGAGCCACTGGTGAACCAAATTCTGAACCAGAGCAGCACGGAATTATTGTTCGTGTAATTAAGTTCAACAAATGCAGTATTCACCATTGAAACCGTATTTAAGCTAGTAATGAAAGTTGATGTTAAAATATTTTCGTCAATATTGTAATGTCAATAGATGTCAGATCATTCGAATTCCTGGCACTGAGCTCACAGATTCTGCCACTATGACTATCATCCGTAATGCCGAGGGAGGGGGTAAAATTCTTTTTATCTAAGTTGGGTTGTCAATAAGTGACAACCACTCTAATTCACAGTATTGAACTGACTAGGACCCTACAACTATTTCCACCATTGCTATGCAGCTGTTGACGCTGCCAGGGCCTATTTCAGCCTAAGCGAGGCCCGGGGAAGTGGGGCGTGAGAAAATTTTTGAACTGCTAGAACGCCGGAGAAGCATTTTCGAAGAGAAAATAGGGAGTTATACAGTTGTTAAAGGAAAGAACAATTGAAAGAAAAACTGCTTTATTCTCAAGACCAGTCCTTGATACTTGTCAATACTGGCAAATGGCGCGCGTGCGGCGAGATTTGATTTGATTTGATTTAACTCTTTATTTCGAACCAAGTTCATAGAATACATAACATACAATAATTACAAGACATACAATAATTATAACACCTCCTCTCAACACATGCAAATTAATACATAAATAAATAAAATAACAGTACAGTCTATATATATATATATATACAATATCATGCGTCCAGCCTGAGTCGTCCTAACACTTTCCTCCACTGGTCTCTTATGTCTGAAGTGTAAAAAGCTTCACTGTTATTCAATGCGTTTATGAGAAGATTTGAGCTTTGCATTACTCTAATGTATAAACTGTATGCAGTTTTCCTACGTATTACATCAAAGTATAAAACATCGTGGTCTACTGAAATGGTCCTAGAACTATAATCATATGGGTAGTTGAAAAGTTTGCGTTTTGAAACATTGTGAGCTACTTTAAGTTTGCTGAGACTGTAGTTATAAAAATGTCGCCAGGTGGCCATACCGTAGAAAGAATTACAATAAGAGTTGAACAGATGAGTTTTGACATTAGGTGAACAATGATGAAATTTTCTAAGAATACGGTTCGCTCTAGCACAAAACAGACTTCGTTGTCTGATAACATCCATGTCATCTTTGTTATCACTGGTGATGATATGGCCAAGATACTTTTCTGTTTCACACGGTATAATTATTTTACCGGCTACCTCAGGTGAACTGAAATTGAACCCACACATACTGGGGGGTGTAATTGTTATAAGTTTAGTCTTATCGACGTTTATTACTATGTCATGACTATTTGCGTATTCAACATACATATCAACTAAAGTTTGTAAAGCAGTGGTAGTGGATGCTAGTAAACATCCATCATCAGCAAACATAAGGTGATTTATATAAGTACCACCTATCTGACAACCTAGACCGGTAGATGTGAGGTCAGAACTCAAGTCTCTGAAATATAAATTAAATAGTATGGGTGACATTTTTGCACCCTGCCGAACACCATTTGCGACTTTAAATGTGCTAGAGCAAAAATTTCCCCACCTCACAAACATGGTTTGTCGAGAGTAGTAAAATGCTAATAATCTTATAATAATGTTAGGCATATCAGTATCGACCAGTTTTAGAAACATTTTGTAGTAATTTACCCGGTCAAAAGCTTTAGATGCATCTAAGAGAGAGAGAGAGAGAGAGAGAGAGAGAGAGAGAGAGAGAGAGAGAGAGAGAGAGAGAGAGAGAGAGAGAGAGGGAGAGAGGGAGACAGAGAGAGAGAGAGAGAAAGAGAGAGAGAGAGAGAAAGAAGACAGAGAGAGAGAGAGAGAAAGAAGACAGAGAGAGAGAGAGAGAGAGAGAGAGAGAGAGAGAGAGAGAGAGAAAGAAGAGAGAGAGAGAGAGAGAGAGAGAGAGAGAAAGAGAGAGAGAAAGAAGAGAGAGAGAGAGAGAGAGAGAGAGAGAGAGAGAGAGAGAGAGAGAGAGAGAGAGAGAGAGAGAGAGGGGGGGGAGGCATTATGTTCGCATAAAGTTACCTTGGCGTGAGGCCCCCCTGGAGGGTGAGGCCCCGGGGAAGTATCCCCGTTTCACCCCCCTGAAAAAGGCCCTGTGTGTAACCATTTACGACGCAGACCGATGCAAGCAACGATCTACTTGGACGAAAATCTCTACTTAATTTACAATTTTAACCGCATTGAAAATTTTCCTGCTTTCTTGCTGCTCACTGCTAATAGCGCTAAAAGTTTAATACAAACAGCTTTTCACATAACAATAATGAGACTAACGAAAGCGCGTAATTATAAGCGACGAATATGATTTTGCCAACATCAGTCTGCATTTTTATGACTCAATCATAAATCGTGGTTTTTCTCATCTATTCTGAGAATCCAGTCATAACGTATTCTAGATATTGAGCTGAACAGGGAACAGTGCATTATACAGTTCTATTCATAGGCACCAGGCCAGCCAACCTACAGGTAATGTTATGACCTCCACTTTTAACTAGGAAGCCCATAACATTACCTGCGATTGGTTGAGCAGTGGTTTCCAGTAGAAAGAACGAACACGTGACATCGTCAGTTGTCTTCTGGTTGTCGTGGGATGCACTTCTCCTGTCTGCCTGCCGAGTGTCGTGGATTCCGTAAGATTTGAAGCATTGTCATCAGGTTTTTTTCTATTGTGTTGTTCTTCTCAGCCGTCCCTTTTGAATTCTAAGTTTTGGTTTTGTTGTTTCTTTGTTTGAAAATTTCTGGAGTGTCCGTTATGCAGCGCTTACCCGCATCACCGATGGCGGGCCGTAAGGCTCTCTACCGGGTCGAACCCCGGAACAATATCAAAACTGATAGTAGATGTCTACACCCACATGCAAATGTCATGAAATTTTGATTCAAGTTTTCTGAGTTGTACCTAAATCGTGTCTTTATATTCTCGCACGATATAATTGGGGGTACATCAAACAATGAAGTTAATGCCATTAGGGTAAAATGGAACACTGCTTATAGAAAAATATTCGATTTTGGACAAAATGAAAGCGTCAAATTGTTAATGTATTTTTGTGGCACAATGCCTGCAAATTATTTAATAGATAGTCGAAAATTAAACTTTGTGAGAAAAATTGTAAACTCTTGCACATTGAGAATTATAAAGCTATGCTACTATGTAAATAACACTCAAGTAAATTTAAGATTTAAATATGGTTGTACTGTAGATCTAAGCGAAAATGTAAAATTAAAGGTTAAGAACTCATTTAAAGATCATGTTTTAAGATACCTATTATAGCTCCTTACAACACTGTATACTGTAATATAATTACATTGGTTACTACAATGTGTGGTTATTATAAAGTTGAATGTCTGTAGATATGTTACTGTACTAACATCGCATTACCTGTTTTACTAACATCTTTATCTTTATAAGCTGTATGTTTTATACAAAATAAACTCATAAAAAGGATAATAATAATAATAATAATAATATAATAATAATATTAATAACAAGAACAAGAACAACAACAATAATAACTTTTATTTAAATCAATAGACAAAACAAGCCAAGAGACTTTTTTCACCTACCATAAATAGCAAATTACACCTACACAACACAGATTAACATTACCCACTTCTAACCTGAATACCATGTACCGCGCGACTTCAGGGCAACGCTGGTACCATTTTTAAAGTCTTTTTGTAAGACCCGGTCGCAGTATCGAACTCACAACCTTCCAGACGGAAAGCGGACGTGTTACCGCTATTATTGTACTGTCTGGTTTAGATGCTGCTCGTGTAGCCATTATTGAATAAAAATGATTTTCTAGATATCTAACATTATTAAATAAAAAAACGAATTTATTTTTCTAGATACCTCAGATAAGTTACGCATCGACGAGTAGTGAGCTGAGTGATAAGTCCAGATTTGACTATTTCTCCCGGGTTGTGCCGCCAGACACCCTTCAAGCTAGAGCCATGGTAGACATTGTCAAACTGTTTGGTTGGAAGTACGTCTCTACGGTCGCCGTGGAAGGAAACTACGGAGAAAAGGGAATAGAAGCTTTTGAAATGACGGCGAAAGAGGAAGGTATGGATAATCTATATATTAATTGTATACGCCTCTTTAGAAAGAGGAAGGAGAGGGCTACACGATGATGTGGGCTATATGTTAGGACACGTCCACCAAGAGGAGTACTGATGAGTTAATTAGATGTTCTATTTTCGGCAATTTTCGCTTGGAAAACTGCTGACGCAAAGCCATTGTTGTGACGTCATCCATTATACTCTGCCTATAACTTTAATTCAGTAAAAGCTGCTGCTCGCTTCGTGTTGTAAATGACTATGTAGGATGTTCGCGCATTTTTGATTATACGTGTATTTACACGCAAATTTTTTTGCGGGGCCTTTGCTAGTCGTTATTAATTTTTAAAGTTACTTTTCTTCTTAAAGGACAAATCTGTCCCATCTGTTATATACGTATCTGTGTCTATTAACTGAAGGTCGAGTGCTGAAGCCTGCAAAGCTGAAATTCTACAGTAATGCTTGAAATGCTTACTTCTTGGAATCACCGCATTTTGGGGCCATTCGCTGAATTTTTAAAACGCTGGACTTTTAAAAATGGCACAACGCAAGCAAAATTCGTTTTACAAGCAGAAAGCAAACCATAAACGAGCTGCCTTGGTTAAAAACTCGACTTTTTGTTTATGAAGAACAATTTGGTGAGGGTGACTGCCAGAAAAATGGCTTCTGGGACACTTGTGTATCATATAAATAAATAATAAAATAACATAAAATTTATTTTATAATGCGCACTTTCAAGTTAAAGCACAAGCAAACCTTCTACTTACATAAAGCTTAAAATCGTCTTGAACATTTATACCACTTACATACTGTCCTTTTGCATGCAGGGCTTGTGTCAGCAGTAACGCTGTATAAAACTTGTAAATTTAAACTCCCGTGAGAAAATTCAGAAAATAATCAGAAAATTCGTAGCGCACACGTCATTGACCAAGCAAAATTTTAAGTTACTGTATTTTGTCAATAAGATTAAAAATACGTTTTTGGTTAGAGAGTGGCGCAGCCTGGAGGGTGAGTCAGCGACATTTTACCAATTGGCACAAACATTTTAAATCGTTATTTCTAGTTACATAGGCTTTATGACAAGTAAGCGAAATGCTAAATAATATAGATTTGCACGTAAATTTTTTTGGGACATAATTTGACATGTCCTTCTCTTCCCTTGATTTACGTTTGCACAGGTGACATCATGTAATGTATTAATAGTATGTAAAATTAAGATAACTTGATTAAGATAACACCACTGTTTTGCCACCACTGTGAGGATGGATACTGATAGAAATTTTGATTACTCATTGATACTTACTTAAAATTTGATTTTTTAGCATTTTTCAAATTTAGTAATAGATCTGCTATTTTTTGCGGATTGACAAATCTCATTCCAGATTTTTGGTCCTCGAAATATTATAAAATGTTTAGCTATGTTGGTTCTACAGAAAGGCACAATGTATTGATTGTATCTTTTATTATGTCTCTTAGATGTCAATTTGACAGGAATTGCAAAAAACTTAGGAAATAGTCTATTATTGCATTTATACATGAACACTGCAATATTCAATTTAACTAAATCATCTAATTGCATAATGCATATATATATATATAAGAATATAAGTATGCAAGTATATAAGAATACTGATTATAAAAGAAAGTTACCTTACGTTAGATGCATGTTATTAAAAACACTAATAACTACAA
Organism: Tubiluchus corallicola; assembly: GCA_030141605.1. Classification (NCBI taxonomy): domain Eukaryota; kingdom Metazoa; phylum Priapulida; class Priapulimorpha; order Priapulimorphida; family Tubiluchidae; genus Tubiluchus; species Tubiluchus corallicola. The sequence continues at coordinate 31,866 of JAQGDQ010001530.1, forward strand.
ATTTCTGTGCATCTAAACATGGTTTCATTTAGATAAAACTGACTTCGTCAATGGTAGATCACATCCGGTGAAATGTTCTTTTTGTCACTTAGTGGGCTTCCTTTGATGCACCCTGCAATGGGATACAGATAGGTAAAAACGGGCTTCATTAAATTGGGCTTCATTGAGGGTAGGACCGGATAATTTTCTACTTAAATTAAATCATACACGCGAAAGAGAAACGAGCAGAAACAAAACCAGGATGTTTTTTCATATCACATTAAATCCAAGAACACACAATATTAAACAAATACACACTAATAACAAATACGGCAACAATTCTATCACTAAACAAGCAGTTCAACTTTGGAATACCCTGCCATCAAATTTAAAACAAATCAAGTCTTTCGATGAATTCAAATCAAAATTAAAAACACATACATTAAATCGTTTTGAAAACCCAACATACGTAAACGATAATATATATTCATCCACAAATTTTATTTAATCACGTCCATTTTAAATTATATGTATATATTGTATATAGTCTATTATAATTTCCGTGTAATATTATAATGTATATTTTGTTTTAAATTTTTGGCACAGTAGTTTTTAGTGTGCACTGGACGCATTTGCCTTTAAGAGTTGTGTGAATTTTTGAATTTTATTCTCATGCTGCGATGTTCTTTTATGCTTTTATAGTTATGAATATCGATTTTTATGGCAAATAAAGATTATTATATATATATTGTACCTCGTGTTGAAGTAAAAACATGTTTTTAACACATATGATAATGCTAACGCGTCTCCTATAATTAAATAATAGGTTAAAAACTTAATTAACAGCAGGCGAGCCCAACTAGTTGTGATATCACAGCCTAATAGAATTTTCACTTACACAAACATTCGATGAGCGTGTTGCACGTGTTTGTGAAGGCAAAAATTAAGTTACAGTGGTACTGTACAACATTCAGTGTGATATACAAAAACTCGACAAATTTTAAGTTTAAAATTGAAATCGCAAGTTTACTCGCTGTGTAAGTACCATGCACCAGTTTTCGAACTACATCACAAATGAACAACACTAAACTGTGAAGTACAGCACCTGTTTTTTGTGCAACGTGTTTCCGAGATGCCGATGGTAGTGCCCATCTAACTGTGTCCGAGTTTCTGATCGTTAGCGGACATATAACCGCATCACTGTGATTATCATATAGGTAAAATATTTGTTTATCACATGTGTACAAATGCTTAGTAAATAGTTTTTTTCGCTTCATAGAGTTTACAACTAAATTTGTATATCTGTGTATATACCTTGTGCAGCTATGTTGAGTCAAATTGTTAGTATGATCTGGAAATCATTAGCCGAGTTCTGCCTGCTGATAAAACCATCGGGTGTGCGTCGAGTTTGTAATTTTCATGTTGGAAATTTGATTTTCAGAAATAAAATATCTATCTATCTATCTATCTATCTATCTATCTATCTATCTATCTATCTATCTATCTATCTATCTATCTATCTATCTATCTATCTATCTATCTATCTATCTATCTATCTATCTATCTATCTATCTATCTATCTACCTATCTACCTATCTACCTATCTATCTACCTACCTACCTACCTACCTACCTACCTACCTACCTACCTACCTACCTACCTATCTACCTATCTACCTATCTACCTATCTATCTATCTATCTATCTATCTATCTATCTATCTATCTATCTATCTACCTACCTACCTACCTACCTACCTACCTACCTACCTACCTACCTACCTACCTACCTACCTACCTACCTACCTACCTACCTACCTACCTATCTATCTATCTATCTCTATGTATGTAACAGCGAAGAACTAGCAAGATATTACGTTTCTATGGTAATAATTTTTTCACGTAAGTCATTCTTGAAAAAATAGTACGTTCCCTTTTGATATTTTACATGGTAGGTTGTTTTGAGGTAACAATTAAAATGGGTCCAGTTTTCCTTTAAGATGGAGCAAAAATGAAGTTTGCACTTAGAGCGTGGTCAATGCCTCTAAGTCGCTTTCCCTCTTTGTCGATTACTCACACTTGTCGATTAGCTGGTTTGTAGCAAGCCTTTGCTTTAACGACACCAAACAAACTCATTTGTCATTGTGGCTTGTCACAGATTTTCAGTTTTTCCAAAATCTGTCAATAAACTGTCGCATTTTAATAAATTTTACCAATGTAATTGTGAGACTTTAAACTTTATCTGTTTAGTTGGGGATGTACAGCGGTTACAGATGGACTTTTTGCATCTAGCACATCATATCTCCGACAAGTTAAAGGGCAACTAACAAAGGAAACAAAGACACTAATATATAAAACTTTAATCTTACCACGCTTCTTGTATGGATGTACGCTACTTCAAAAAACCAAATGAGAAAATTACTTAAAATTAAATCTCCTTCAGAACTATGCGTTGAGATTGATAGCTGGGTACTCATACAAACATAAGACAGGTAGACAAAAATTCAAAGCTTCAACAACTAACCTGAGAAATACTTTAAAATTCCCAATCATTGAAGCACACAAAGAATATTTTACTCTGCTTTTCATATTTAAATACATTAATAACATCAGCAAACCATTCCAGAATAACAGATTTACCTTTTTTCCAAATCCTATGGTTAATTCCAGAACAAGAAATCTAAAACAAATTAGGTCAAATACCCACTATGGAACGAACTCTGTAATCAAACAAGCAATTCTACTTTGGAATTCTCTACCATTACAGGTTAAACAAATCAAGTCCCTATCAGCATTTAAAACAAAATTAAAATCACTAATATTAACCAGACATGAAATATAAATCACACCAGTACGACAACATACACACTAATTCAGAATTCATATATCCATGGCCATATTAATTACATCATAGTTTTTTTTCATTTTTTGTGCATAGTTGTAAATATGTTTGATTTTATTCGTCGTTACTTTCCATTACTACACAGTAGTTTAGATTGCACTGACGCATTTGCCTTTAGCAATGTAAGTTTTTATTAACTAACACTGATTGATCATCTCTGTAAAGTTTTTATCAGTGATTATCAATGTATTTTAATGGTAAATAAAGATTATTATATATATATATATATACTTCATTCAGTGCTGGCTCGTGAATAGGTACTGTGGTACTGCAGCACCCCCTGTTTTCACTCATTATAATTATTTTATTATGAATAATGTTCAATATAAAAAGTTTTTTTTCTTAATTTCTTTTTTATACTTACGCGGAACTGGACCACGTGAGGGAAGTACAATTTGCTTCACAGCCCAAGCAACGTGGTGTTTGGCTGTTGTGCGCATGGCCGAGATAACACGCTGTATGCTATCGGCTGCTATGTAGAAAAGTACTGTGTCTATCACAGTAACAATTGCCACGTGCTCAAAGGGAAGAGTAAAGAGGACCTGTTAAACCACGTTAAAAGCATTAGATTATGATAGATTATTATGTGATGAATGCTGGTATGAAGCCCAGTTAAGGAGTGGTGTCACGTGAGCCAGTGATTCAGAATCGAGGCGTCGAATCTCGGCACACGATATATAAGTCTCGTGATGCGCCCAGCTCAGGGGATTGAACCTGGGAGCTAAAGGAGAGTAAGCTAGATCAGGGGGCTTGGCATTACTATCTGTTATACTTATTGTGTTTGATGTTTAATAAACGTGTAGTTTTATAATCAGACTCTTCATAGTTTTGCCATCCCTAAACCACCAATAATCAGCTTTACACAACGAATACGACGAATTATTTTTACTGTATTTTTACTTTGTATATGTACGTCTTTAACTGGCAAATAAAGATTTCATCTATTTATCTGTCTATCTATCTATTATGCAAAAATTAATATGCACTGATAGGTCTGGCAAGTACTCTTGTAGCAAAACTTTTACTTACGATACGAAACGAACAAAAACAACAGCGGGGGTAAAGAGATTTAACATCAAATAGCAAGGGAGACGCCCCCGCATTTTTTTCGATACACTTTTCTAAATTATAATCGTTCATGAATCATAGCGATTAACAAAAAATAATTGAAATAAACTGTTCCTGCATTAGCTAAAATGGCAATAATTTCCATCTGCGTTAATACATGAAAA
>JAQGDQ010001986.1:0-18614 GCA_030141605.1 Tubiluchus corallicola
TTCGGGACTGGACTTGTCTCATATTTCAAAATGCAGGCAAAATGCAGCCCTAAAGGGTTTTGCATTAAGAGAGTTAGTGAAATTGCCCTAACTCTTAAACATAAAGTGTCGTCTGAAGACTTAAAATTTATCCAAAAATTATTGAAATTTTAAGACTATGTCTTTTGTTTGAAATATTTTACTTTAAACCTTTCGTTGATTTTGCATTTACGATTTCATTTAGTAATCTAATCCAATAGATATAGTTCTTACATTTATAGCAAATTTGACCAATTTAATATGGAGACAGATGCATCAAAAAGACCATCAATGCCTTTACTAAATAATCTAATGAGCTTGAGAGAAAGCAGGATGATTTAGAGCAGTTACTGACCGGAAAGTGACACATGCTTGGCGAGTCAGTAAACAGTTCAATGGTTTTATCCACCTCGTTCTTTATTAGCTGATTGTGCACCAATGAAGATGAAATGATCAATTCTAAGGTACTTTTACCGTTATAAGAACTAAATGTCTGTGATCTTGGCGCAATGATACACACCTGCCTATTACAGTTAATAATGGAGTTTGTCAAGATGCTACCATGGTTATTAGTATTGCTATCCCACAAGAAATCTCTGGCGTTATAATCACCCAGAGCCATATACCCGTAGAAACCGTGTTTCTGTGAATAATCATGAACTTCTTCTAATGGCGCCGGAAATTGTCTCAGTTGATTAGGTGACTCAGGAGGAACGAAACAGACGCTACCAAGATGTTTACTCCTTTAACCTGGGCTAAAACCCACAGAGAATCAGCTGAGTTGTATTCTAATTTCCTTATTCTGTAACACTTGTATTGATTATGAACAAACAAAGCACAGCCGCCACGGGTGGGTCTAGAGATTTTAGAAAATGGTGTGTAATTAGTTAATTCCAAGTCATTATCATTTACTACTTTAGTTTCTTGTACGGCTAGGACTACATATCTGGCTTGGTTCGCGTAATTTCAAGAGCAAGCTTGGAACGTGCGGAAAAATAATTTATATTAATTTGTCAAACCATTAAATGTTTATCACTGCTTGTCATTATGAACGGTTAAGACGATTCAGCTCTTCCTCGTAGCTTGGGCAACTTTTGTCCCATACTTGATGCTCTCTTTTACAACTGGCGCAGAAAATATTTTCCGATTTACACTCATTTGTTTTGTATTGCGAACCACATTTTCCACACAGTGCGTGATTCCCACACCATTTTGCAACACACAAGTTATCCAACTCACTGTATAAGAATTATTTATATAAAACATATTCAAACAAACTTAATCACATCAAAGATGCATCCAAAAAGCAACACTACTCCTAGATCTTGCTTGTGAACAAAAATAACATGAAGCAAACTGCAGGACTATCAACGAACTTCTCAAAACTAAAACAAAACGATTAGTATAATGATTAATGTTTGTTACCAAGGCACAACTTCAGGTGACCCGCACCATAAAGCTAGTGATTTTAACAGTTTTTTTGCAATCATTGGTATAACATTGGCATCACGCATAACACAACCAGAAAACTATAAGCATACCGACTATTTAGTGCATCTTGGAAAGCTGATCCGTGATTCTTGTTGCTGAGTCGCTTCAATTGAGCGAGTCATTGTGTAGCAACACTGGAAGGAAGTTAACCTTTCTAGCCAAGAGACTCTCCACAGTGAGAGAAGTTCACTGGCAACTGCAAGAGTTTGAACAGTTTCAGATTCGTATGGTTCAAATTCAGTGCCATTGTCACAACCTGCTGTAGACTATCGACATACATGTTGTTTTTAAGAGAAATGACTGTTGAAGTGACAAGGAGGCTGTCCAAATTCATGGCGATAATGCAATGTAAAATTACTGCACATCCAGATAGCCGAAACTAAAGTCTCAAAAGCTGCACATATGCATTTTGCGGTCCACGTGCTAAATAAATTTCAGAAACGTTCAATCAGTAGGCGAGATGCCAATCAACAGAAAGACTTTCTCAATGTCAGGATTTAGACCAATTCAGTGACTGCAAAATGTACCAAGATGGCTGAGAGATCGCTGACCAAATTAGGACCAGCAAGAAGACAATTTGTCTATTTGTACCCTTTGCTGAGCGGTTAAAAATGAACTTTGTAATTGGGTGAAACTATATGGTGTGGTAAGAAATTGCCACTATCTTTGTCAGGAGCATTTTCAATGATTGCAGGGCTTTGCCACTCCTCAGGGAGTCTTTGTATCTAAGTTGCCTTTCCAGTGTCAAGGATCCTGTAGAGGGATCTATCACATTCCGAAACCAGTTGCTTTTTGAACTGAGGACATTCTGACCCATGATAAAGTACTCTTATTTCGACTATCAACTTGACAGCCAAAGGAAAGTCATTCTTTTCTGAGTCTCGATGGATGTTCATGGAATCAAATTGTCACCATGACTCATAGTTCTTTGTGTCTGCATTCCCAGAGTACATTCTGCTTCAAGAAGTACCAAGGAGGACTGTTAAGATTGGTTGGGACACAACCACTTAATGTCCAGCCTCCAATATAGTAGGAGTCAGCATGACATCAAGGTGTCGCAGTGTGAGCACTTAATTAACAGTTTGTTATAAATATTGATTTGTAGATTTCAACTTTAATTTTTCATTGCCACTAAGTCAGTGCTAAAATCTGTCAGTACATTGAAGATTTCAACATATCTATATACTTGCTACTGCTATATGTTTGTATGTAACTGGGTTACTTGGCTTCTCTGTGAATGTATTAATTTTTTTAACACTCGTTAGCAAGATTAAAAGGCAAACAATAAGCTTAAAGTTGTGTGGTCAAAACAACTTTTGACTCAAGTGCTATGTTTTATTAGCTAATGGATTTATTTTGACTTTTCTTTACTACTGTTGATTATGTTTACCGTTTTTGTGTATATGTGGATTGACTATGAGACTATGATTTTGAGTAAAATACAGACCGCAAAGACTGTATTTTCATCCATTGATTTCATCTGCTTAACACGAACATCGCAACTTCACAAACATTTTATCGTTTTTGCCAATGTCGGTTGTTGGCTCTCTAAAAACACCCCAGCGACAACTCTAGCATCACGACAAAAGGTGGAAAAGAGGAGGATTTGTTATTGAGAACTATTTTCTATTTTGGCTTAAAACTACTTGCCATAGTATGAAGTCAGAAGGATAAACTGGATTGTACAATTGTTATCAAGCCAGAACTCCTCGACTTGAAGTAGAAATAATAACATTTTGATATAGTCTAAGCCCAAATCCTAAAAAAAATTTTCTAAAAGTGTACAACATACCCAGTCTTATCAATGCTGAATCCGAAAAAAGCTGTTGTCACATTGAAAAATTAACGGAAAATGGTCAAAACGCTAAAGATGGCTGCAAAAATTTCGAGCAAACAATGTAAATTGAAAATCGTTCTCAGGAAATTAATATTATGATGCGATGATACATCTATTCAAGGGCCTTTGCATTCCATTTCTGTTATTTTTGATAAAAAAATGGTCGCCGTTTCAAAATGGCTGCCACACACAAAGAAATTATCCGATCAATTATATTAACTGTTTCAACTGTTTATTTATTATAAAAACAAAAGAAGTCATTTTTATTAATTCGACTTTGTTGAAATTTACATACTGCTAGACTAATAATTAACAATAAAATATAACAAAAAAACAAAATGGCCGACGGGTCACCGATGTATAGTCGAGCAGAATCGTGAAAAATTGCTCATTTTGTCTAGAAGTTATGAAATTTAGCCCGATGGTAGAACCCCTTGGATAATTTGGAAATATTTTGGATAAAAAATTCGTCCAACAAAATTTTCAAGATGGGCAATAAGGTGGATCGCTAGCATAAAAAAGTTATATCTTAACTATTAGAACAGATAAGATGATTTCGTTTGGTTTCAAGGATAAAAAACGCTTATGTACTTTAGCAGCTAAGATACGGCTTTAAAAAACTAGCAACAGCCTTCCGTCTTCTAGGCCATTTTGAAATGACGACAATGTGGAGTGACTTTCGTTTAACCTCATATCCAAAATTAATCACTTTGGTGAGATTTAGCTTTGTGCTTTTAGACGAAGAGAGGAAGTTTTCTCACCATTCTACAAGAGACCACTATCTTGTGATCTAGGTCAATTTCAAGGTGGCTGCCAAGATGGTTGTAGCAGATAGTGCAATACACATGCTATATTCTAAGGCATATAGGATGATAATTTTAGCTTCTAGATACAGGATTTTAAAAGTAAAAGCTATAGGTTAGTGTCCAATGAATTCAGGAGTAAAAGAAAACGTTCCAGGCATCAGTTTCAGTCCATAGTTCTGCTCTAGTAGTGTTTCTTAAATAAACAAATGCTTCTGTTTTGTGGCCCAAGCTACCCTTTTCATTCTTTCTGCAAAAACTCAAGTCTGGTCGGAAACAGTATTGGCATGGATTGCTAAACACAGCTGATTTTTTCAGAATGAATGGAATTCGTATGGCGTACGTTATGACTTTTATAAGCTTTCAACATTTACCTTTTCTGTCGTTTTGGTCATATTGGTATTACTATAACTCACTGTCTTTTAAAGCCTGCACATAGATACGAATATCATCGTCATATTTATCTTAAGTCAGGTAGCATCTTACATAAGCGGCTACAAGTATTTTGGCACCCATCTTGAAATTCTAACTGGTGTCATAGGTGTTTCTGGACATCAGAAATTGATTCCCTGAATTTGAAAACCTAACCTATATCCAGACACTAAAAATGCCATGTGAACTGCGCCAACAGTTACGATATGTCTTTCAAAACTAGCAGTTACAGGCATCAACTTGTCAACCATTTTGAAAGTGGCGGCCATACTGGATGCTGTTCGATTGGCCTCATATCCATAATTAATCACCTTGATTAGTTTTAACTTGATAAGTTTTGTAACTAAAGCGAAAAGAGCAGGTTTTTTCATCATTCTAGACAATTATGTGCGGATCCCGTTGGCCATTTTGTTTCCTATAATTGAGCTGTTTAACTCTCATTGCATTATTTTGGGGCTAGTAGCAGCTTTCTGGATTCAGCAAGATTCAGATGATTGTTTTTCCATCTACCGCAGGCTGCCATTTTGAAAACTGTGATCATCATTTGAAATGAAAATGACAGAAATGGGTTCGTCGGGTCCAAAATGCTCTGGAATAGATGTTATTTATGTCATTCTGGCTTCTTAAAGTTAATTTTCCGAAAATTTCGTACAGAGATGTTCCTGGAAAGTCAGGGGAGCCAATAGCAGTATTAACTTCACTTGGATGGACATGTATAGGACAACCAAATGATTGTGGCACTGATCGTGTTCGCACCAATTTCGTTCACACCTATTTTTCGGCTGAATCTAGTGAAGTTCGGCTTGACGAGATGTTGGAACAATTTTGGTAGACAGATTCAGTTGGCACGATTCTGATTCAAGTTGCCGCATTCTGGATATTGATGCAGAGAACGCTTTAGCTAAAGTAGAGAAATCCATGAAAATGGCGGATGGACATTATGAAGTTTGCATACCATGGAAAGATAATTCAGTTGAGCTGCCTAGTGCGTAATTGAGCTACGAAAAGGCACTGAAAAGACCACAGAGCACCGAAAAACGTCTACTAAAAAATCCAGAAGTGGCAAAAATATACGAAGATAATATTCAGCAATATGTGAATAAAGGCTACAATCATCAAGTGACATCATTGGAAGATCAGCAATGGTTTTTACCCCATTTTCCAATAATCAGACCAGATAGAGAGACAACAAAAGTACGCATGGTGTTTGATTCGTCAGAAGAATGCGGTAGATTCTCGCTTAATGATGTCATTAGTCCCGGACCAAAGCTGCAGAGAGACTTATTCGATGTCTTGCTTCGTTTTCGTAAAAATCCTGTAGCATTGGTATCGGACTCTGATGACTAAAATTGTTCAGGGTTTACCATTGATTTCTTCGGAGGAATTTTGAAAACAGACAGCCTGACCAATATGAATTCGAAAGGGTAGTTTTTGGTGTAAATGCACCGCCATTTCTTGCACAATTTGTGACGCGGAAGCATGCAGAAAAATTTCAATTGCAGTATCCAATGGCTACAGAAACCATACTCTACTCGACGTATATGGACGATAGCATGGATTCAGCCATCGACGATGAACAAGGTATAGAGCTCTACAGTCAGTTGTCCGGTCTTTGGGAAAAGGCTGGCATGCGAGCTCGTAAATGGTTATCAAATTCACCTGTAGTGTTAGCCGAGATACCACAAGAGGAGAGAGCATCAGAAATTAACTTAGATGAAGGACTTCTTCCGAGTATAAAAACACTTGGAGTACTGTGGCTGGCAAAGGAAGATGTTTTCACCTTCAAACCAAAATCCATAGACATCGACAATTTCGTATTTACCAAGCGTAGTATACTGAGGAAGATCGCTACAATATTTGATCCATTGGGATTTCTGGCAGCATTTCTCATTCGAGGCAAAATTATCATGCAGGAAATGTGGACAGCCGGTTTAGGATGGGAAAACTTGCAATGGAAAGCCAAAATGTGGTTTACAGAATTGACCGAGATGCCAGAACTTCATATTCCGAGATGTTTGGTCACGGAGGGGGGGGGGGGTGCAGATTCATGCGCACTGCACACATTCGTAGATGCATCGCAAGAAGCCTATGCAGCAGTTAGCTATCTACGTTGTACCTATCCTGATGGAATTATATCGTGTCGACTCATCGCAGCAAAGTCTCGTGTAGCCCCTCTGATTGCAACTAGTATTCCACGACTACAAATGATGGCTGCAATACTGGGGCTAAGGCTAATGGACCATATAGCTGGTGCACTAGACATGGAACTAAAAAATGCAATTTTTTGGTGTGATAGTATGAACGTTTTATGGTAGATAAGGAGTAGAAATCGCACACTGAAACCGTTCGTCGCTAATCATATAGGCGAAATTTAGTGTCAAATATTTCCACGTCAATGGCGGCATGTCACATCAAAATTGAATGCTGCTGATGCTGTGACTAGAGGGAAAACTACAAATCAACTTAGTCATGATGAACACTAGTGGGCAGACCGAAATTTCTTCACAAAAGCGAGTAAGAATGGCCGTCTAAGATTATGGAATTTCAGCAAGTGGATGATGCAGAACTTAGAAAGCCAACAAAAATTAGACGTATCTAATCGTGAAGCTGCTGAAACTTACATTACTGGACCAATACAAAACCAGGATGACAATTGGCGTCTAAAACCTGAGCGGTTTTCCAGTTGGTTACGACTGATTCGAGTACAAGCATGGGTACATCGTTTTCTAGAAAACTGTCGTGATTCAAAACTGCACAAGAAGTTTGGAGAATTAGAGCCAGACGAATTGCAAGACGTTGAGATAAGCATTGTACGAAACATGCAACGTGAAGCCTTTTTACTGGAATACAAATTACTCCAGAATAACCAACAGTTGCCGAAGTATAGATATTTATTAAAGCTGCAACCTAGATTAGACAAGGATGGAGTTATTCGCAGCGAAGGACGTCTCATTCACGCAGAATACTTATCATACGATGCACGCCATTCTGCCTAAGAATAACTGGGTGACCAAGTTGATAATTGGACATCATCATGAAAAAACTCATCATGCAATAGGGGTGAATCAGACTCTTGCTTCACTGTCAGCTCGATACTGGATAATCTCTGCCAGGGAAGAAATCAGAAAATTTGAGAAAGACTGTGCAAAATGCCGTAAAGCAGAAAGCTGAAACTGCAACGCAAGTGGTGGCACCAATTCCAGAGATCAGAGTGAAACTGCCTTTACGAGTTTTTGCTAGGACAGCAGTGGATTTTGCTGGACCTTTTATTACAGCTCAAGGAAGAGGAAAATGTCGACAGAAACGCTATCTTTGCCTCTTCACTTGTATGACATCGCGGGCAGTGCATTTAGACATAGCCTTCGGCCTTGACACTGATTCGTACTTAAACGCTTTCTGACAACGGTTTAAACCTCGTAGGATGAACTACAAAGTCTATTAGCGAAATTAGCTGAAGAGAAGATTCAACGGACATCTGCAAACCAAGGTATCAAGTGGCATTTTAACCCACCATTAGCACCACATTTTGGAGGAGCCTATGAAATAATGGTAAAAGCCGCAAAACGAGCCATATTCGCTATTCTCGGAAACGCTGACGTCACGGATGAAGAACTCATGACAGCATTTACCGGAGCAGAAGCACTATAAAATTCGAGGCCATTGACGTACCAAACAGCAGATGAGAAAGATGACATTCCCTTGACGCCAAACCATTTTTTATTTACGCAAGTTGGTGGACAATTCGCGCCCGAATCAGTAGATAATACAGACTTTCATCCTAGAAAGCGTTGAAGGCGTGTCCATGAACTAATACGTCACTTTTGGAAAAGATGCATGCGAGAGTGGCTTCCAGGACTCAACAGATGCACGTGCAGAGAGACATTCAAGTAAACGACATCGTACTTGTGATATCTCCAAATACACCTAGAAGACAGTGGCCTATGGGACGCATACTAGAAGTCTATCCTGGTAGCGACGGGCACACTCGAGTTGCAAAATTGTAGATTGGCAATAATGAACTTACATGACCAATCACCAAACTCTGTCCACTGGAGTTCATTGAGGAAGAAAAACCGACAAAAAAGAGAAGTTTCTACGAACACTGCAGATGATCTGCACCACAGAAAATTATTACTATGATTTTGCGATTTTTCGTTTTCGTACTGCTTGCTAAAGTTTGCAAGAATTTTGTTTTTCGTAGCTAAACGTAAACATTATGTAGAACAGAAGGAAAAATTTTAATTACCAAATGTTAGAATAACTTATAACTGTCAAAAATTAAAATTTTGCTTCCATTGCTATGTGTATTGATGGTTGTATGGAAAATTAACGGTTTAGTAGAACTAGTTACATTGTTGATTTTGACTAGATTAATAGCTTTTCTTGATGTGTTTTGTTAAAACTTATCAAAGAGGGGAAATGTTCGGAAAATTTCTCTCTGCTTGCCCTTTAATCTAAGGTTGTACTTGTTTAGAATTGCCTGTAAAACTTGGCTTCGTTATATGCATTTTAGTAGGTCAGCCAATCAGAATTGAGCACGTGTTTAGTCTACTCATTGGAAGCGAAGAAATCGCCACCTATTTACTTTATGTGTAATATAGAATTTAAAAAAAAGTTTTTGTGATTACTTCAAAACAAATACTTTGCTATACACTTTTGTACAGATTTGTCATGCCTATGCAACATGACAACCACTCAAAAAACTGAAATAAACCAGTATAAGAAAATCTTCACAGAGTTATCCAATGTCAGCACGTCTCCACAAGTTCTTCGAGGATTAGAACTGATAGGTAAAGTAATGTAATAGACGGGTATACATATATATATTAAACGATATTTTTTATGAGTCTGTTTACGTAAGAACTTGAGAACACTGACAAGAATCACAAATAACACATTGTCTTGTTCATTGTAGTAATTAAAAATCCTGTTGCTTGTGTAATCATTTTCTTGAGCAGTATGTGAGCTAGCTCATATATAGTTTTTACTATATATTGCTCGGTCAATGTATAAAACATGATGGGGTACATAACACAATCTTTTTAACACTTCCTTAACACGCTATCACATTTATGGTGTGAGACGTTGATAAGAATTTTGGCTATGGGAATGGCATTAAATTCTCTTTTAAATTATTTTGATTTCAGCTAATCACAGCAGGGATGGTTCTAACTTATTAGGCATAAAAACGTGCCAGTTAAATAGGTCATCAATAACACAGCATTCTTGCCTACCTGACTTTGAGTTTTGCGTTATGACAGTGCACGGTAAAGACTGCCAATTCAGAAACGAAATTTGCCCATCACTGCTTGTGTGTATTTGACAAGTAGTTTAGGTTCTGCATCTTACAGAATCTTATTGGAAATCGCACTCAGTCATTTATTTTTTTATTATTCACTTTAATCACTTAATACATTGAAGCACGTGCCTTCCTTAGTTTTTGTTCAATACAGTTATAAAATTCCATTTATCTATAACATAGGCAAGGCTCAAAATCAAAACATTCTACAGATTTACATTTTGCATCAAATATTATGCGTTTTGCATTCAATAGATCCAGCTCTGTGTTACATAACTGCGAGAATGTTTGCAGGAAGTTTCGGCAACAACTTGTTTCACTACACCTTGCTGTATGGTTAAGCAAAGGGAAAATAATCTGACAGCAACTGTTACACTTTCTGGAAAGTTTAGAATGTATAGTATATTTCCTAATTCGTCGTAATGTTCAGTACTGTCGTGGGATTTACGATGCACGTTTGTCTCAAATATGGTGCAACGTTTTTTCCAAATGCTCATAATTTAACCGAAAAACATAATAAACATGATAAGACAAACATTTCTTATAGGAATATCAGCTTAAAAGGACATTTGGCTTGATAAAAATTCCTCGCTCATTGGAAAGAAGAGATAAGGAAACTATTTCAATTCAGTAATGAAACCAAAGCCTTGGCACATAAGATTCTTACGTGAAGCTAAACAGCTACAATTTATCAGACAAGATAAAGTCTAGAGCAGCTCTTGTCTCGAATCTCTGCAAGTACGCAGAGATGATGTGTCAGACGAAAATAAAACGCACCTAACTGCAGCAGCACCAGTGTATATAGCAAAAGCCATTTTCCACAGGAGGAAAGAGTATCTTGGAAAGTAATTTATGTAGTGATAGGCCAGAACAAGGTGTGGAATAATGGCAAATAATAATAAACTTCATTTGCCAATAAAATCGACATTCACAAGCTTAAAAGGTACAAGAACATGGCAGTACTTCCAGTGCAAAGTAAAACCACTGTGCCCAGAAATTAAAAAAAAAGAATATGTATTAGAATGTTATATGCAAATTATAATACAAAGTATTTACGATATATAGGGTAAAATAGGCTAATGTGGAAAAATAGCTTTTTTCAGATTTCTATATATATTTTTACAATTATATTGGAATAATGCCTGATTAAGCTATGCTGTTAAGGAATCATGCTGACATGAGCTGTTGCTAGATTTACATAGGTCAAAATTATCGTGGTGTCCTCAGCCAAGCTTGACAGTACGGTATAGTACGATAGAAGTACTGAACTTCGTACATCTATAAAACCGTGCAATAATTCCGTTCCAACTGCATGTAGGAGCGACAGTAGGAGGTGTGTAATAATGAATTGCAAAATCGATAAATTTATGAATCCCACACCATTTATCTATTATTAAATTTCATACCATTTAGTTTGAAATTTCGTACTATTTATCTTAGATTACAAAAGTTACATAATTATGCAACAGATATAAATTTGTATTAAGCTACTTTTTACTGAATTAATAACTTTGTGGTAGACACATTGTGCTAAGCCTTTAAACAAGATTTAAGATGTTGTCTTAAATTGCCTGCTCACTAGTGACAAACATTTAATATAATTATAACACAACACTACTTACTACTACGACACTTTTACAGAAAAACATAGAACGCATTTAAGGTAACAATCCAGCATAACTCAAGTAACAATCTAGCATAATCTGCCTGCAGGTAACGTAACTGTATACATAAAAATACACAAAAACTATAACTTCTTTAGATACGAAACCAGTGGTTAGAGTGTTAGGCCTGCATGTTAAATTTGTCGGCTAAGCATTTACTTACTCAGGCAATAGGCAGTTATTAAATCGTTGCTCTTTTGCATTGATCGGCAAAGTTCTCAACAGTCCTCAATAACGATATACATTTTGAAATGTTCTTATTTAAATACAAATGTTTCTACAAAGCTTGAGATGTGCAGTACATTCCTATAAAAGAGTCAGAAATAGCGGTTAAAATATTGTCCTTACATAATAGATGTCAAGCTTGGACCATAGTAACGTTACAGCTGATTCCAACATTGAAGCTCAGATTTGACGAAGATTAACACAACGGGATGTCACAACGGGATGTAACCAATTCTTTTCAGTTCATTTAAAGAAATAACTGCATTGAATGAGAGTGAAATGGCTGAACAAAGTTAATATTACGCTTCTTATAATTTGTTCCAGGCCCCATTTACGTTTTTGTGCCTGTAGTATTTGGATGATTGGTTTAATTATTTTCACTCTCTAGATTGGTTTCATTTGCATCGTGCTGACTGGAGACTCACAGTTTCTTATTTCAGAATCTCTTCTTTATCTCGTCCTGTTCACTGTCGCGCTGACAACTACATACACAATTTATCATGTATCGCAATGATTTGTAAGCTGCAAAATTCTTAGACCAAGCAATGACTTTTGTCAACTGCCACATAATTTTTATAACCATACGAAAACAATACTAAAATTACAATCTCTGAGAAAAATTTTTGTCTGCTAAAACTTTCATTGAAGTAGCTCTGTCAGAGGGAATTTGGATGTCAGATAATTGAAAGTATTGGCGACCCTTAAAAGTTTGTAAGTGTTGGTGATTCTTTCAGGATTCCGTTTATTAGTGGCCATTGCCGAACGCATATTATTATTTTTAGCTGAGGGTGGCCCTGACAAGATACGTGACATGTGGTGTCACGATGTCTGTGTAATGTTTAATTAGTATATCTTTGTTTCCTGATTTTATATCTCTGATTTAAGGACTACATAGCATGATAATACGGGGTGTAACTCTCCTTTCAAAGTAGGTTAGCTCGGATCAGTAATCTGTACTGTCTGTTCGTGTTGTCATTTTTGTTAAATATAACTTCTGAAATATTAAATGTATTGGATATTTCATTGTGTTAAAGATTCTACGATCATCTTCAACAGACATACGACAGTGTGGCTATTTGTACATGTGAGATACTCGAATGGAGTAACCGGACCTTTAACACCTTGCTATATCCTAAAAGAAAATTTAAAAATGTATGCCCTATATCCATTTATATATATTAAAAAGAAAATTAAAAAAACGTTTATGTCGGAGTTGCCAGTGCTATAGCGACAAGAAACATCGATGCACCAAAAAATTTGGAAAGAAATGCCCACTTACACTGCAAATCTAACGCAAAACAACAATTAACTTACAAATTCTGTGTAATCCACTTTAATTTCTCTCCAAGAAAATATTCCAAAACGTAATCCGAATTTGCACAATAATCATCCCAAATAATTTTGATTTTGGATTATTCCAGTTTCTTAACCCCGAACTGTTTCGATTTCACTGACACTTTGTCGAGTTTCACAAATTGACAAACATTTTCTTTCCTGCGTTGTAATCGCATAATGTCAAACACAGTATTCAGAAATCATTCCAGACGAGTAGGATAGCCTGCCGACTAATCCTGGGCATGATCTTCCAGGTTTTACTAAAATGACAGTAGCATTGTAGTATCATAAATATAGTATGGACGTTTTCTGTTTCTTTATTAATAGGATAAACAGTTTATATTCACTTGACTAACAGAAAATCCCACAGTAACACAATAAAGGAGAAGACAACTTTCATTTGCAAGTGAGTCGAATGAAAAACAGCTTACACAATAAATGTAAAATGAATTCTGGAAAGTGGAGCTATTTACTCATGCTAATGGATAATTAGAATATTTGCACGCCAGGTGTCTGCGAAACTTTTGGTTACGAAAATCTGCAAGAGTTGTTACGCACGTCTGCATAATCCGCGGAATCTGAAACGAAGAGGCTGATTTTAGGTCTGGAAATCCGCACTATCCGAAAGAGCGGTTTAGATAAGCAACGGTGAAGAATTTTTATGCAATATGGCGGGTAGTGAGTAACTAGTTTTGCATGTTTTTTGTTTGCGCACTGCAAAGAAAACTCGAATAAGCTTTCATAAAACTTAATACTCCAGCTTTGAAGCCGAAACCGCAAATAGTAGCCAAGAAACAATTTGGACCGCGGAAACAGTGCAGACTCTGTTGCATTTATGACCTTTGATAGATTGGTACATTTATGAATTTTATGGCTAGGGTTTTTTGAACGTCATACTAGTTCGTAAGCATCACAATTTTTCGCTCAGTCCAACATTCAATGGCGTAACTACCTTGTTTCGTGTATTCATCACATCACAAGCCATTTCTCAAACCCAGCGAGAGAAGTATTGTCTTGGAAGTAGGACCAAGAATTCTAATGATTTGTTATAATTTATCATCCTTGACTAGATTACCAAGCATTTAGCAAAAAAGTGTGTAATAGAGCCCTGGGGCACCCCAGTAGTGACGGACAAAGAATCTGATGAGGCACCTTCCATAACTACTTGTTGACTACAACGAGGTAAATAAGAAGCTAGTAAGGAACCACTGATGCCAAGCTGGGATAATTTGACTATAACACCTTTGTGCCATTCCTTGTCAAAAGCTTTATTTACATCGAGAAAAACTGTCCGTACTTCATACCCGCGCCTAGGTATTTTGTGGACAATAGATACCAATTGATTGATTGTACTATCTAATGGCTTGAAAACAGAATTACACTCATTTAATCTAACAAGATAATTATAAAGTTCTTTATACACAATCCGCTCCAAGATTTTAGAAACATAGGAAAGTAGACAAATTGGCCTATAATTAGTAACCAGTTCTCTATCACGTTTTTAAATACCGGACTAACATTTGCTGTTTTCCATACTGACAGAAACATTCCATTGTTAACAGACATTTTAAATAATAACGTTAAAGGCCCAGAAAACGACTGAGAACATTTCAAAACAATATTACTTATGCGATCGGGACCTGTTGATTTGCCGACTTCTAGACATTTCAAGAAATTACTAACTATATGCTTAGAGAGGTCAACAGTTGACAAAACACTATCAGTGACCAAAGAGAAAGAAGGAAGTACGACATTACCGCAAAAAATTTGTTAAATATGCTACATTTGAGCTTGATATCAGCTATAATACAGTTGTTAACTTTAAATGGTGGAATAACAAAGTCATGTTTGCTTTTATAAAATGATTTGACGCTGTGCCATCAGGCCTTGGGGCAGGTTTGTGAATCGAGTAATTTAGTATTTAGTTTCTTCATAAAATCAGATTTAGCTTTTTTTAGAGAATTATTATAAGTGTTCCAGCATGGTTTACATTTCTCCCAAGATTCAGCAGTTTGATGCAGTTTGTAGTATTTATGTGATTTTTCTTTAGCTTTTCTTAATTTTCTAGCTGTTCATCCACAACTTGTCCCAAGGCCGAATCTTTACAGTTCTATGTGACACATAGTCATCTATCAAATTTGACAAATTAGTAATAAAATTAGCACAAACAGAATCAACAGTTTCGTTTGCAAAAAGCAAATTCCAATCAGTAGCATAAATAGCTTGATAAAAACCACACCAGTCTATTGTCGATTTTTCTTTGGTAGAATGCTACATTTGGAAGATTTATATGCATTTTACCATAAATATAGTTATGATCAGCTATATATAGGTGACATGAATAGCTATGATCAGCTGTATACATAGGTGACATGATTAGTTATGATCAGCTGTATATATAGGTCACATGACCCATTCCCTATTATTAAACCTGTAGCTTCACTTAAAATAAGGTCAATCAAAGAGCTAGACACGGGTAGGATGTGTTACTAACTGTGAAAGTTGATTCTGAACAGTAAATGCATATATATAATTTGGAACCAAAACGATTTTCCCATCAGGAGGGTACCATACTCCACACTTGGCGTTAAATATATATGATTGCATAGCGAACATTTGATAAGCTGCTAATTAGCATGTCGTGAGACATTTGTAACTGATTTATAAACTCATCCTCGGTAGGAGCATCTTGAGTAAGAAACCGGCAACAGACACACATATATAAAATTATATTTGTAAGACTAATATCAAACTACACGAATTCAATGTTAGTGATAAAACAAGAGCCATTCTTGGTGTGAAAAGTATATCAACCGAGGCGTAAAAAGCTACCCCCCTCCCAAGCCATTACGATCTTTACCAATAATATATCCGAGGTATTAACTGAAGGGCATAACCACGTTTCAGTAAACGCTAAAACATCAAATTGGTTTTCATTTGAAATTGACTTCAATTCGTCGAGTTTGAAGGATTCATTGTTAGCTAACAAACTTCTACTAGCATGGAAAAAAGAAAAATACTTCTTTAAAGGGCCGAGATTATAATGGATATATATCACCAGGGTAATTATAAAAGACGTGACTACTAAAAAGAAAATAATATTTGAAGTAAACGTTATAAATACCCTAGACAGTGGACATGTGTTATATGTATGATGGGGCTTAGTTCTAAATTCATAAAGAAAATGTGCTGCAAATGCAAATAAACTAATAGCTGCCATATACAGCGTTAATGGTACCGGCATTTAGCTAATATGTTGGATGAGCCATAACCACCAGACACCTGGACAATGCTTAACACTTATGCAAAAGTGGCCACATTGAAATGTACGAAGTTATAAGCAAAATGCATAGCAAGTCCAAACTAAGTGACTTCATATGCATAGCAAGTCACAGCAGAAAATTCAGTCACAAACTATATAATTATTAAGCATTGCAGTGACTCCAGTTTCAAAACAAAGAGAAGGCAAATAATAAACAGTCTTTGTCAAAAAAGAAAAAAGACTCGCAGACAAAATATGATAATGTGGAAAAACGTCAACAATCAAGGTGGAACATTTTGCTTCAAAGTGTGAGCTGTATATCAGAACCCAACAACCGGGGCATACCGAATTAAGTAATACACACTCTGAAAAAATACAATAAATTCTCCCAGAACTACTACTATGCTGTAAGCCAAGCGTGTCGCAAACTTTAAACTTTTATCGCGTATCAACCTTTCAAGTATCAAAATATCACATGTTAAACATGACTGTGACACTAGTTCAAAAAGAAGAATCAGTACTGGGCTTGGCAAGTAACTAAACACACTAACTTTACAAGTTCAAAAAAGAAGAATCAGTATTGGGCTTGGCAAGTAACTAAACACACTAACTTTACAAGTTCAAAAAAGAAGAATCAGTATTGGGTATTGCAAGCAACTAAACGCACTAACTTTACAAGTTCAAAAAAAAGAAGAATCAGTATTGGGTATTGCAAGTAACTAAACGCACTAACTTTACAAGTTCAAAAAAGAAGAATCAGTATTGGGTATTGCAAGTAACTAAACGCACTAACTTTACAAGTTCAAAAAAGAAGAATCAGTATTGGGTATTGCAAGTAACTAAACGCACTAACTTTACAAGTTCAAAAAAGAAGAATCAGTATTGGGTATTGCAAGTAACTAAACGCACTAACTTTACAAGTTCAAAAAAGAAGAATCAGTATTGGGTATTGCAAGCAACTAAACGCACTAACTTTACAAGTTCAAAAAAAGAAGAATCAGTACTGGGCTTGGCAAGTAACTAAACACACTAGCTTCACAAGTTCAAAAAAGAAGAATCAGTATTGGGTATTGCAAGGAACTAAATACACTAGCTTCACAAGTTCAAAAAAAAGAATCAGTATTGGGTATTGCAAGCAACTAAACGCACTAACTTTACAAGTTCAAAAAAAGAAGAATCAGTACTGGGCTTGGCAAGTAACTAAACACACTAACTTTACAAGTTCAAAAAAGAAGAATCAGTACTGGGCTTGGCAAGTAACTAAATACACTAGCTTCACAAGTTCAAAAAAGAAGAATCAGTATTGGGTATTGCAAGCAACTAAACGCACTAACTTTACAAGTTCAAAAAAGAAGAATCAGTATTGGGTATTGCAAGCAACTAAACGCACTAACTTTACAAGTTCAAAAAAAGAAGAATCAGTATTGGGTATTGCAAGTAACTAAACGCACTAACTTTACAAGTTCAAAAAAGAAGAATCAGTATTGGGTATTGCAAGCAACTAAACGCACTAACTTTACAAGTTCAAAAAAAGACAAATCAGTATGGGGTATTGCAAGCAACCAAACGCACTAACTTTACAAGTTCAAAAAAGAAGAATCAGCACTGGGTATTGCATGTAACTAAACACACTAACTTTACAAGTTCAAAAAAGAAGAATCAGTACTGGGCTTGGCAAGCAACTAAACGCACTAACTTTACAAGTCCAAAAAAAGAAGAATCAGTACTGGGCATTGCAAGTAACTAAACACACTAACTTTACAAGTTCAAAAAAGAAGAATCAGTATTGGGTATTGCAAGTAACTAAACACACTAACTTTACAAGTTCAAAAAAGAAGAATCAGTATTGGGTATTGCAAGTAACTAAACGTACTAACTTTACAAGTTCAAAAAAGAAGAATCAGTATTGGGTATTGCAAGTAACTAAACGCACTAACTTTACAAGTTCAAAAAAGGAGAGTCAGTACTGGGCAGTGCAAGTAACTAAACGCACTAACTTTACAAGTTCAAAAAAGGAGAGTCGGTACTGGGCAGTGCAAGTAACTAAACACACTAACTTTACAAGTTCAAAAAAGAAGAATCGGTACTGGGCAGTGCAAGTAACTAAACACACTAACTTTACAAGTTCAAAAAAGAAGAATCAGTATTGGGTATTGCAAGCAACTAAACGCACTAACTTTACAAGTTCAAAAAAAGAAGTATCAGTATTGGGTATTGCAAGTAACTAAACACACTAACTTTACAAGTT
>JAQGDQ010002129.1:0-10000 GCA_030141605.1 Tubiluchus corallicola
CAAGATGCCTGGAAGGCCAGGTGGAACGTGCATCGTGGGCAGTGGCAGTGGACAGGAATGCCTGGCATCAACAGGTGGAACGTGCATCGTGGGCAGTGGACAGGAATGCCTGGCACCAACAGGTGGAACGTGCATCGTGGGCAGTGGCAGTGGACAGGAATGCCTAGCATCAACAGGTGGAACGTGCATCGTGGGCAGTGGCAGTGGACAGGAATGCCTGGCATCAACAGGTGGAACATGCATCGTGAGCAGTGGCAGTGGACAGGAATGCCTGGCATCAACAGGTGGAACGTGCATCGTGGGCAGTAGCAGTGGACAAAAATGCCTGGCATCAACAGGTGGAACGTGCACCGTGGGCAGTGGCAGTGGACAGGAATGCCTGGCATCAACAGGTGGAACGTGCATCGTGGTCAGTGGACAGGAATGCATGGCATCAACAGGTGGAACGTGCATCGTGGGCAGTGGCAGTGGACAGGAATGCCTGGCATCAACAGGTGGAACATGCATCGTGAGCAGTGACAGTGGACAGGAATGCCTGGTATCAACAGGTGGAACATGCATCGTGGGCAGTGGCAGTGGACAGGAATGCATGGCATCAACAGGTGGAACGTGCATCGTGGGCAGTGGCAGTGGACAGGAATGCGTTGCATCAACAGGTGGAACGTGCATCGCGGGCAGTGGACAGGAATGCGTTGCATCAACAGGTAAAACGTGCATCATGGGCATTGGCAGTGGACAGGAATGCCTGGCATCAACAGGTGGAACGTGCATCATGGGCATTGGCAGTGGACAGGAATGCATGGCATCAACAGGTGGAACGTGCATCGCGGGCAGTGGACAGGAATGCCTGGCATCAACAGGTGGACCGTGCATCGTGGGCAGTGGCAGTGGACAGGAATGCCTGGCATCAACAGGTGGAACATGCATCGTGGTCAGTGGACAGGAATGCGTGGCATCAACAGGTGGAACGTGCATCGTGGGCAGTGGCAGTGGACAGGAATGCATGGCATCAACAGGTGGAACATGCATCGTGGGCAGTGGACAGGAATGCCTGGCATCAACAGGTGGAACATGCATCGTGGGCAGTGGCAGTGGACAGGAATGCCTGGTATCAACAGGTGGAACGTGCATCGTGGGCAGTGGACAGGAATACCTGGCATCAACAGGTGGAACGTGCATCGTGGGCAGTGGCAGTGGACAGGAATGCCTGGTATCAACAGGTGGAACGTGCATCGTGGGCAGTGGCAGTGGACAGGAATGCCTGGCATCAACAGGTGGAACGTGCCATATTTTAGAACGTAGAAGCACTGACACAACACACATATAGCCAAGCGCTCGATTACAGGACTATAATTGCACTTATGCGACTATCAGGTAATATTTACATTAATACATAATTTTAAACATATATTAAATAAAATTCATAAATTCAAGTAATAAAATCGTTAAGTCTACGGAACGGGAATGACCTCGATAATTACTCGCTAACTACTAATTAGTCTGAATGCGCCATTAGACCTATATGGTGTCAGTTATCGTATTTATAAGATTCTGTGGAAATACGTCACATTTTTTAGTTAGTTGGAGATATTACAAAAGACCTTGCAACCAGAAGATGAAAAATATTCTGTCAGGTAAATGACGCAGCAAATCATAGACATAGACATAGACATAGACATAGACATAGACATAGACATAGACATAGACATAGACATAGACATAGACATAGACATAGACATGGAACATTTATTTTCTCCAATTAGTTTAACATCAAAAGTTTTTTAAATATTAAGTAATTATAATCATGGAGCAGGGCAGGGAAGGACCATAGGGTCATCTAGTCTCCTGCCCTTTCTTATAATTAGATTAGTATATTAAAAATTAACGGTGATGCTGCAGATAACAAAAACAAAAACAAATAAGAAAAAATAATAATAAAAACGGTATAAATGATACAAATTATCCAAAAAGAACTGAAAACAAAAAAATAATAAAGTTAGATACCTAAATCTAAACAAAACAATACAATTATTCAGTAATTAGGATTATTATATGTAGTAGTTTCAAACGGGATCTTATTAACAGGGGAATTTGAACAAGGTTAGTGAGTAAAGTTAAAAACTGAGTATGGAAAGAAAAAATAAGCATCAAAAAAGTGTAATATAGAAAAATTTATGAGAAAAAGTAAGTATGAGAAAGAGCAACAAATCACGTTGCACGAAAGCTTTTTCCTGTCTCTGTTCAATATTCACGATGCCAGCCATTGTGAAGAAAATTGCCCAGAGCTGTTACAGACACGAGTTTTTGGAAATGGACGTTTAAATTACCGGATATACACACGGCTAAGCAGTTTGACCAGAAGTCAAGCGGATCTCCGGACAGCTAGACAATTTGACCAGAAATCAAGGTAAAAACTGTTTTTTATAGTCAGTTTTTATTACAGGCACTCAAAACATTTATATTTAAAAACAGCACAACTTTGTTAAAACTTTTACATTAAAAAGTTAAAATCATGCCAAACGTTTCGACTGCTGTCATCATCAGTGGTACATTTACAAACTTACAAGCAGTCCATACAGGCAGAGCCTATTTTGCACTAATTAAGTAATTAACAGAAGCGTATTTCTCTGGGGTAGAAAGAGTATAAATAAATATTGATTCTTGCTGTTGGCTGAACAAATTTGTTGTTGTCTTTGAGAGATGGGGTGATGGATGATTTTTTTTCTCAATTAGTGAATAACGAGCTACCGATTTGTACTTTGAATGCTGTTACTTATAACTCTACAAATTAGTTAATCCACAGGCTATTACAGATATTATCCTAAATATCAGGAAATACTCTGTCTTTCTACTCTTCTTTACAGCAGAGTAATTATTAAAGTCATACTGCAATACTATTTTATGAGTAAAGATTTGGGTGTTGTTCACAGATTGCACAAGTCTTACCTCTCCTTTGTAAAATTACTAAAAAACCTGTATAGCTAAATGTCTGTCTTACCAGTATATTGAGAATTATTAAGTATTATTGTCCAAGTCGGTAGATTTGTTCTTAATCAATAAGCCAAGAAATACTGAAGTTGAACTCAAATCAAAATGTATTTAACTCCTGTTGTTGATTAATTGCATTATTAACCCAAAGTGTTTTTATCATTTCATAACAATTTTCACCTGTGTTTCACGTAAAATCTAAATGCTATTTTTAGTTTAATCAAGATTGACCTTATTTTGTTGCCCGCTAATTAAACTATATGTATATTCTTTTCTCTGGATTATATAGCAAATGTCATAATCTTAAAAAGTACTAAAGTTTCCTAAATTAAACTGACAACATTAATGCCCACCAGTGTCTAAAAAATCTTTTTATCTATATTCGGAAAAGGATAGCAGACTAGGTGACTTTACAGTCTTTTCGCTATCTTTTCTCTAGTTCTAAATCTATCTATACATTTTAACTATTCTTCAAAACTTATTAGAGATTCTTTTATTAATCATGTTTTATTTTAGCATTATAAAGAGATAAATAAATTGAATTAAGTTGGTAAATTTGTACCTATCCTGTTCGTACTTCAATCGGTAAAATCCTTTAGAGCATAATAGTTTTAACAGTTAACAACCGGTATGATAAATTCTTCACTGATCACCATTCTTTCGTTTTCGTTTGTCCCCCATCTGTCAAACAATTGTAGTCTATTGTTATGCTATTTATGTTAATGGTGGGTGGCCCGTAAGGGTTTGCGGCTTTTGGGTCTCGCAACCAACATCTGTATGTAAACAATGTATAATGTTTCCAAGTGATGTGGGTTAAATAAAAAATAAGTATTGCAAATTCTTTAAATAAACA
The DNA here is from genome assembly GCA_030141605.1 of Tubiluchus corallicola. Classification (NCBI taxonomy): domain Eukaryota; kingdom Metazoa; phylum Priapulida; class Priapulimorpha; order Priapulimorphida; family Tubiluchidae; genus Tubiluchus; species Tubiluchus corallicola. The sequence continues at coordinate 3,842 of JAQGDQ010002129.1, forward strand.
AGAAAAGCCATGTTTTGTTTGTCAATTAAAATATCCTTTAACCCTTATAGGGTCACCGGGGGGGGGGGGTAAAAATTACCCCCAGACCGGTTTTTTGCCTTTTACCCTTTTACCATACGCATGCCAGTAAACCTTTTCTATGACTATTTCTAATCATGTTTTGTGCACAAAATACTTTCAGTTGTTTATTTTAGGCGCATTGTCTCACCACGAAATAAAAGTAGAAATTCAATATGTCGATTTTTTAAAATTGTCAAAACTTTACTTGGCTTGTCTATACATTATACGGGCGATGTATCTGATAAAACGAAATGTCAGTTACTCAAATTACTCCACCTAAAAGAAGAAAGTAGTAGACAATAAATTCAAAATAACAATGATTTTTGCACACGCGCTAGCAATGACGACTGTCTACAGTTATTCCAGCATAGATAAGGGAACGTAACTAAGTGAATTTAAATTTCGCATTACTAAGTAAGTCACATGTCTTTAAGCAAAGGTATAATGTATCCTATGGTGGTCAGCATAACCACAAATTATGCTGTTGCTGTTTACTAATGAAACACGGCGGTTTATCAAAAGTAATTTACGAATTATGGTGGGGTAATTTTTCACCCCCGGTTACGAAAATCAGTTGTAAAATATCGTGACCCGTTAAGGGTTAAGAAACAAAATTTATTACTGATTGCAAAGCAAATAAGCTGAAAAAAAACAGATCTTCTGCCAAAGTTTGGGGACCCCAAGCTTCGTGGGCTCTAGGTTGCTGCTTATACTAGCCTATAGGCCAAACCTTTCTCCTTTGCTTAAATCATATTATATGTACCGTATCTAATCTCATAATTTTGTGCAGTTAATAAAATGAATTGACTTGAATTCAGTATGCAAAAACGTATAATTTTTTACTATTATAATTCTTTATTTTTAAAAACTACAGAATATATTCCCTCTATTTGTAGGGATATGTTTAAAATTTCTAAAAGCATTTACAACATATTAAAGCTATTCACACACACACATATATATATGTATATATATATATATATATGTATATATATATAATTTAGAATCCAACGCATGAGACACAATGAACGACAACCAGCATACACAATAGACATAGTTACAAATTATAATCCAATACGTATATAATTTGTAACTAAGTCTATTGTATATGATCGTTGTCGTTCAATCTGTCTCATGCGTTGGATTCTAAAACATATATATATATATATATGTGTGAATAACTTTAATACGTTTAAAGAGAATATAAGTTTGAGAAAACCAAGCATACGTCTTCATTATTACAAAGATATATCATTGAGTTTACGTGTGATATAAGTACATTACATGTCTGATTTTTCACTTTCACATTGCTGACTGTCTAGCCTACCTCCCTGCGTGCATTCCTCGCGTTTGGGTCTCCCAGTAGGCTTCCGAAGTCGCCTGTTCTTGGGATACCATCAGGCTCGTCATATTCAGGAGGGCCAGGGGGCGGTTGCTGAACCCCGTCGATGTTAAAAACGATGTTGATCGAAGCACCGGAGCAAGACGTTGGGCTTCCTCCTTGGGTTGCAAACAAACGTCTTCTCTGCTCTTGCTCGCGTTGCATACGTTCAGCGTTTATGATAATGTGTTGAATGAATCCGTGTCCATTCTGAGTTTGCGGCTCGAGTTGAAGACTTCGGGCGTTTTGGAGAATTTGCTCCACGAACTGCCGCTCTCTCTGGAAGTCAGCTGATTGGTCGACTGGCGGAGCTACGGAGAGTCCAAAGCAACATAAGGCTATCAAGACAATGGACTTCATCTTATCAACGTTAATGGTGCTGACGAAAAATGCTTGTTGTTGAAGAATTTTGCAGATGGCTAAATGCCACGCTCGTAATGTGTCTAGGTGTTTTGTTAACTCCCTTGTGAAAAGGAAAATACATTTTATGCTTGCAGTTTTAAAACAAACAGTAGCTGTACGATACTGATTAGTAAAATAAAACATATAAGATAAAGTAGTCTACATCTCATTACAAATGTGGAAATGAAATACAATTTTTTTGGAATTTCTGATTTGAAGAAACTTAATCAAATCATATAATACACTTAAAGGACAAGAAAAGGGATATCTGAAGTGGTTTCAAAAAAGTGCTTTACAAAATTATTCTACTTTGCAGCAATTTTATGCACATATTGTACTCGCGTTAAAAGGAATTTTTGTTTGTTTTCATTTTAAATCTCCAGCAATACTGTTCTGAAGTCGCCATTACATGACGTCATATACGCACAACGTAAATCAGGGGAAGAAAAGAAAATGTTAAATTGTATCGCAAAAAACTTTCCATGCAAATCTATATTACTTAGCATCTCGCTAACCTGCTGGAAAGAGTTATGTAACGAAAAATAATCATTTCAAATGTTTGTGCCAGTTGGTAAAATGTCATTGACTCACCTCCAGGTTGCGCCACTCACTAATTAAAAAACGTATTTTTAATCTTATCTTTGACAAGATACAGTAATTTGAAATTTTAATTAGTTTGTGACATCTGTCCTATCGCTTGTCCTACCTTCAGTGTAAAATCAAATTCGACACGATAATTTCAGTATCAAATCATCAGCATTTTGCTTCATGTACAAAATCCTCATGCACTGATGCTTATACTGTGTCTGTATCAGTACTGATAATTCGCCAGGTTTTTTTGCAAATCGTGTTTTGTGTCCAGACAAAAATGACACATTGATGTGGCTGAGTGGACGAGACCTTCATGCTTGGCTTGTTTACGGCCTTTGCTTATCAAAATAGTAATATAGCTTGTGCAATAAAACTGCAGAAAAAACGGGTTAATACAGAAATTTAAATGAGGATCAATAAGAATGTGTCTAAATAAAGATTAATATGCAGTACCTAAAATTGGCAAAGCATAGACATTAAATTAACCCTTTGGGTCCCAAATTATTTTTTAATAAAAAACTTTTTTAAAAACACAACAAAAGCAAAATGTGCTCATTTTGCAACTGCTGATAATTTTTTAAAGTATTTAAGACATTTAGTATGCATGCTATGCTGATCTGTACAAAGTCGTCTCTAAAGTACTGTACCTTGCGCAGTTTTTTATGCTATGTAGATTTTCTAGTTTGCCATTTTATCACCATTTTAGTCTATTGTTATTGGCTTAAATCAAAATAACTATTAACAGATCAAATAACTGTCAGTTTTAAAATTTTATTAATTTTAAAGGCAGAAAATATTCTCGTATCGAATTTTCGTTTGTTTTCATTGTAAATATCCCACAATACTGTTCCGACGGCGCCATTACATGACGTCACTAAATTAGGAGAAAAAAGAAATTTTAAATTATGCCCCAAAAAACTTTCCATGCAAAGTTATATTACTTGGCATTTCGCTTGCCAGCTGGAAAGACTTATGTAACTAGAAATAATAATTCAAAATGTTTTCAAGAATTGGAAAAATGTTGCTGACTCACCCACCAGGGTGCACCACTCACCTGGCTAAACGTATTTTTAATCTTATTGACAAGATACAGTAGTTTAAAATTTTACTTAGTTAGTAACATGTGTGCTACAAATGCTCTGATTATTTACTCAAACTTTACTCAGTGTTGAACTTTTGCAATCATAGCCCTTATGATTGCAGATTATAATGACCTTGGCTACACTAGATTGAGGAAAACTCAGGGAAAAGAGGAAAAGAAGTGACGAATTTTTTTGGAAAAAAGATGTAGCCAGAACACTCACAGACAGTGTGCTCTATCAGATGGAAGAAAGATGCTAAATTACAGCAAGTGATGCATTATATTGAATTTACCTGAAATTGTATGAAGTCGAATTAATAAAACGAATATTGAAAGTGCCTCTCAAAACAAGACGCAGTATCGTTTCTTTGTGCAATTTTTTTAATGTAAATGTTCATTAATAAGTCACGTAACTTATCAGTTAAATAAGTGAACAAGACCTGAATAACATTTGCTAAAACCTTCAAGGGAAAACCAGACTATTGTTTAGACTGAATCTCATTTTAATTTGCTGTCAAAAGTTGTTACTTATATTTGAATAATTAGCTTAGAAAGTTAATTAACGGCAATCGAACACAGCTATTGCTTACGTCAGAAACTAACCACAGTTTGAACAATGGCAGGCACCTTCCCTTGCACGTCAAGCACATTTGCATGCATGTTACCGTACTACTTAAAGGCATGATGTCACGAAAAGTGGGCTCTATATCATATGACGTCAGAAACTAACACAGCAGTTCACGATCATGTTTATCACGGTACCGCCTTCTATTTGTCGGCCACGCGCACGTGACTAAAAGGCGCCGCTGCCAATCTTAGTAGATTCACTGAGCCGCGCGTAGCTTTGAAAGTTTAACAAAATTTGAGTATCCGAGGTAATTGTTATTATTTAATCTAAGCTTTGATTTAAAATAAGCTATTGTAGTTTTCAATATTTTAGAGCATTCTTTATTCTGAACTTGCGTTTACACAATCGTCCGGTTTTCCTTTAATTGTAATAGTTTTGTTGCAAATATTGTAACTCATTTTAACCATCTTGTGTAGATGAAAAATGTTTGCATTGTTCTGTTCTTTTCTGTTGAAGTACGAATGTAGCAATGGCCCTTGATTATGAACAGTATAAAATTGTATGATCAGATTTAGAGCAAAAAGTTTAGCTATTTAAAAATTTACCAAAATTTACAAACAATTTTTAATTTAAAATTAAAAATTATATAATAGCAATTTAAATTATTGTACCAGTTCTTCCATGCTAGGAAACGATTAATCTTGATCATGGGTTATCGTTCTGGAAGATTTGGTTTTGCCGGGTAGAGGTTGATGAATTCCAAACTTTTGTGATAGCATTTAGTGTAGTTTTGAAGTAGTTTTACGGTAGTTTATGGCGATAAACCATCACTTTTGTAGTAAACCATTAAAAACCATCGTAGAGATAGCTTACATTGGTTTTCTTTCTAGTGAACGTTTATAGAACTTACAGTTTGAATTCTTTTATAATGCTGTTTATGTGATTTCCAAGGGAATTTGTAAATGAGAGTTGTTGTAATGTGCTGCCACTTAGCGGCCAAATCCGTTACTATACTTTTGCCGTTTTACGGTCTAGATCTGAGTGACTTTGTAAAACGAACTCATGATGTCAGTAGCGTCTCTGTCATAGTCACACTTACAGGTAACTAGGCCAGTTTTGTTGCTTAGAATGGACCAGGTATAAAAGCCCGTGACAAGCGAGGTACAGTCTCCCTTGTCTGAGCGACTGTAAGTATCGTACCTTCACTTTTTTGTTGTGCGAAGTGTTAATTTTATTATTTTACTGTGTGAATAGTTATTGTTATTGTTATTTGTGCTTTTTACTTGAATAATGTTATTTAGAAGACGCGAGTGTACGTATTTTATACTATTATTACTGACTGATGTTGTATTCGTACAAACTTGTGAGATAAGAAAATAGTTTTAAAACTTCCAACATGGCGGACACAGGCAACTACGTGGCATAAATTTGTAGTGTCATTTTGGGTGCTAAATAAATGAATCCCAGCGACTTTAAACTTGCATGTAACAGATTTTTTTTACTTTTCGTCCCACGTGTAGTATTCCCAAACTAACGTCACGTGTTTCGTCATCCCTTCCCATTTTGATGTTAACACCGTATGCTAATATTTTTATTATTTACGTCCGAGATAAATAAATTTGATTTGATATGAGTTGATCAGACATTTTTGCTTAGACACACAGGAAAGATAATATTATCGAAACGTATCATACGAACATGCTGATGTTTTATGACTAAAACGTTTCATTTTAAGAATATTTAATTTAAAAATTTAAAAAAAATTAAATTTGAATTTTTTTAATATTGCAGCTTTTGCGTTCCCAGATTATTATAATTTATTTAAAACATTTTTATTAACTGAAAGTTTACATATTTGCAGAACAGGGTTCTCTTAAATCTAAACTATTTTGATGATTATTAGTGACTGTTACTAAATACACATGTATCATCGAAGCATATAATCATAGAAGCATGCTAATGTTTACTGTCAAAAATGTTTCATTTTAAGTCCTTGATGTTAAAAAAATTTTAATATAAAAAAATTAGTTTAAAAAAATTTAATTTGCAGATTTTGCTTTCTCAAACTATTGTAAT
>JAQGDQ010000008.1:0-7500 GCA_030141605.1 Tubiluchus corallicola
GTTACTGCTCGTCTAACGATCATCGCGGGAAAGGAAAACCGGATGATTTTTTATACTCAATCTCATTCTAATTTACTGTCCAAAATATACGTTTTCTTGCCTATTAAAGTTAGCAATTGTTTCTTATATTTGAATAATTAGCTTAGAAAGTTAATTAACGGCAACCGAACGCAGCTATTGCTTACGTCATCATCATCATCATCATACGCCCGTCACGTCTATTGCAGACATTGGGCAGGCAGATTTCTAAAATAAAAGAAATCTGCCTTCAGACAGGTAATCCAGCAAAAGAACTAGACACTGCTACGCCAGTGGCATGTCAGCACCACTTCCGTTAAAATCAGAAACTAACCGCCGTTTCTGCAATAGCAGGCATCTTCCCTTCGCGTCATGCACATTTCCGTAAGTTTTACAGTACTGCTTAAACGCGTGATGTCACGAAAATGGATTCTACGTCATATGACGTCAGAAACTAGCACAGCAGTTCATGATCATAGTTATCACGGTGCCGCCTTCTATTTGTCGGCCACGCTTATGTGACAAAACCGCGCAGTTGCCAATCTTAGTAGATTCACTGAGCCGCGCGTAGCTTTGAAAGTTTAACAAAATTTGAGTATCCGAGGTAATTATTATTTAATCTAAACTTTGATTTAAAAAAGCTATTATAGTTTTCAATATTTTAGCGCATTCCTTATTCTGAACTAATGTTTACACAATCGTCCGGTTTTCTTTTAAATTTATTGCCGACGCAAGTATAAAACTTTAAGATGAATTTTTTAAGCTTTATGTAAATGGAGTTTTTTCTTGTACTTTAATTGTTTACGAGTGCTTGTTTGTTAACGGCTACTTATTAACTAAGGAATGTATAATAGCTAATTTGTTTTTTAATGACACGTATACGCTTTACCTGTGAATTTTACTCTACTAATCATTCCGGGTATAACCATTAAAAACACGGGCAAAATCTTCAAATATCCAGCTAATATGGTCGCTCCCTGAGCATGGGATAAACTTTTTGCCGCTAAAGTGCGTTGCACCATCATCTAGGAGACAGAAAGAAAATTAATCCCGATTGTCGACGGTAGGCAATAATTAGCAAATTTATACGTTTACATGCAAAATTAAAATAGAGCTACCCTACTGAGCTTCCTATACCTATTCAAATTCTAGATTACAAAGTATTGCATATAACTACCTGGTTATGTGAAAATTTTAGTTACTTGATTTCTTGTTTATAAGAGATGACAAAAAATGCTTACTGTCTTGACTTACTTACTTACTTACTTACTTACTCACTCACTCACTCACTCACTCACTCACTCACTCACTCACTCACTCACTCACTCACTCACTCACTCACTTACTTGATTGCTTGCTCGTTTGCTTGCTTGCTTGCTTACGATTTGTAGATCCTGGTCCAGTCATTGTGTTAGAGTGGTTAGCGACCGAAGTTAAGTAACAACGCAGCTGTTCAGTGAATGAATGATCGACTAACTATATTCACTACTCACTCTTAGCTTTCTAATGAAACCATTATATTGAACTATAACGCTGCTAAACTATATACATGTTCAATATACTTTAAATGTACCTGTTCAATCTTCTTACCTGATCAGTGCACCAGTACCACAGAGAAGCTGCTGTTTGACCAAATAGGAACCCTGGCCAGGGGATGTCTCCTGTTCTGGGATCACGGAGCATAATAAACGAGTCCTCACGGGGAACTCCACACTGTGTTCCATAAGTGGAGCCATTTACCAGAGCCGTCGTGTTAGTCACCGCCTTCATGTATTTCTTTTCCAACTCTCCATAACCTCCAATATCTATCCAACCTACCGTTGCAGGTATAATTAATAGGTGTTTCTCTCATGTTGAAACAATGTTGAAATAACTTTTAGTATTATTAAATTAACTATTTGGGGAAAGGGGAATGGCTAAAAGGTCACGAAGTATACATGGCGAACGAAGTTAAACAAAATTAAGTCTCGTTAGTGAATGAATGGAGGACCGTCAAGATCAATATTCATTCTTGGTTGTTTCATCTCCAGCTAGTTGACCTCCTTGATAGAGAATGCAGGTGCATCACAACGTGGCCAGCCACTCACTGAAGATTATTTCCGATAATAACATCGGTTCTAATCTTAGCACAACCATATGCATTAAGTAGGCCCAACCGCTAAACATATATTTATTCAACAATAAATGGTGGCTGGATAGATGTGCTTATGATCTTATACTATTTTAAGTCATGTCTCTATAGGAAGATGTCACAGATAATTACGGCGGTAAGACGCTGCCTAAAGTCTAAGCCAGATTGCAAAAGAAAGCAGATCTTTCGAAAACTGTGCATTTTTTATGGGAAAAGCTGAGTCTTTCTTTAATATTTTAACGTATATTTCAGCTTATGATGTTGTTTTATCATAATACGTTTTAAATTATAACAGTATCTTCCCAAGTAACACCATCTAATGTTAGATCTATCCTTGAAATGAGATGATATAGCAAGTAAGCATAACAAGGCATGTTTTTTCGTTTTTTATTTGTTTTATATACATCTTCATTTCAGGCGCCGGCTAGCAAAATACAAATTAAAAGCAATACAGGTAAACCGACGAAAAATTACTAAACATACAAATTGCTTACATATTATAATAATAAACGAATACCTGTTAATCAAATTTAATGCTATAAAAAATAAAATTAGAATTAGAATGGGGAAGTTATGATGAAAAACTTACAATATTAGTTAAAACTGCTTTAAATGAAAACGAAAAACTCATTGTGGGTAAGCAAAAAAAGTGGATTTTATCCGGATAATATGAGGCAGCACAGACTCTCACCACTTTTTAATCATATGGGAGGTATGATATACGGCCTAAGCTAATATTTACGAACTGTTTGCTAAACGTTTTGAGCTTTTGAAATGACTTACTAATAATTGCTAAAGCGCCAGCACCAGCGACCATAATCACAGATTGTACAGTGTCCGTGTATATAACTGCAGCTAAGCCACCTAAACCAAAACATATTATGATATTAAAATGCAGTTTAGGACTACGATAACACCCAAAAAAATAATACGCTAATTTTGTTTAGAAACATTTTTGCCGCATAATATTTACCAGTCAACTAAATGTAGTTTGTGCAAGACACAAATCAGTCGTTATACGCGCGTGATCAGTAAGGTTGTAGAACACTTGCAGCGTATAATAAGTAAGATTGTAAACTGCTACAATTATTGTCAATAAGCTTCTTAAAGTTTACCTGTCACAGTGAAAAATGCAGTCAGAGCCAATAAGCCAAATATGGATGCGTATAAATTCCACTGCAATGACACTTGGATGTAGATGGCACCACTGTACAAGTCTACCTGAAGGCAAAATTAATTAAAAAGTGTTTAATTTCTTATAAATATAAATATATTTCTTTAGAATGTCTTTACTTACATTCTAAAATTCAAATATAAACCTGATTTTACATCTTTAAGAATTATACTTATTAAACTGGTACTGAAAAAAAATCTGAATACTCCAGCAGGAACTGAACTCGAACTTTGTGAATTCAAGTTAGACATTTTTCTATGACATCACCGGATTACCCATTAGACTAAAGGCGCATGCGCAGACCAGCTTACTCAAATGTAGTGCGTTACTAACACTGCCCAATTTCATAATCTTATTTACTCTTAGCTGGGTATAAACCTGATTTTAGTCTGAAATTAACATGAATGACCAATAATTTAGAATGATCTGTACTGCAGGCACATTTTTACATAATGACAGACAGAGAGAGAAAAACAAAAGAAAAGAGAGAGGGGGAAGGAGAGAGAGAGAGAGAGAGAGAGAGAGAGAGAGAGAGAGAGACAGAGAGACAGACAGACAGACAGAGAAAAGGACAGACAAACAAAAACGGACACACAGATAGAATGATTTGTCTAAAGTAGTGTACATTTATCATGAACTAACACTAGTAAAGGGATTGTGAAACACCAATCAATCTAGCGCTCTAACGTGCGTGCAGGTTATATTTAAACGTAACAGAATATGCTGTGAAAGTGAGTGTATACATGATTACGTTATTGTACATGATTACAAGATAAACAAAAGGATGGATAAAACATGCGGAAGCATCGGAAAATTGAATCCTTTCAAAATTAATTAAAAACATTCTGTCTGTTTCAAGGTAGTCAGCTTTTATGTATTTCAAATCTGAGAATTTGGCGTTGTATAGTGTGACAATATAATATACGTGTATTGACTTTAGATCTCTAAAGTTTTCATGCAGTACACATGCACTACAAGACGTAGCCAAATACTACTGTATAGAACAATATAGAATTATGTTTGTTAAAGTTGATTTACTAGGCTCTCTTAATATTAATTCGCAAAACATAGCCTGGGCAAATTAGATTGTTTATTACAGGTCTATGTAAGTGATTATACGTGGTAAGTCTTTTAGGTTGATCATGCATAAGTCATATTTTTGTATATATAAATAGACATAACTGAAACATTAGCTGACATTCAGATTTGTTTTACAACTAAGATTTTCGTTGAAAGATTCGGGTTACGCAATAAATTGCATTTATTTTTATGCTTATCTTTAGTCTTTACACACTGGATAATAATTTTATTGCAATATGAGTAAAAAATCTGAAATTTTACTTTGTAACAAGTTTGTGCGGCAGCAGACTTTTCTTTAAAAACCGGCATTTTGATCGCCCGGTAACAACGATTAACCTTTTATACCTAATAACATAATTTATTATCACGTACAGAAAAAATCATAAAGTACATGCATTAAAATTTTGATAATTTTACAGTAGGCATTGTATGTCTACGATGTGTAAAAATCTTAGTCACGCATCATGACATTAGCATTACAGTTACAGTTAATAACAAATTCACTATTTGATGAAGTGGGTATAGATATCTTTCAAAACTCAGTGTATTAAGTCCCTGTCTTCACGAACAGGTTTGTCACAATTAATGTTCATAACATTTAACCATATGTCCAGTCAATTTCTAAATGAGTTTACAATAGTTGCTGAAACCACATGGCAAGGCAGTCGATTCCATAAATTAACAAACCCTATAGCAAATTCAGCCCTTGATGTTCTGTACAGTTCAAGACTGTTTCCACGAGTGTCGGGAATAATGTCACATCGCAAACCTGAGGAATAAATCAAAGTCTACATTTTTCACACCTTGGTCAAACTTGTAAAGAATTACGATATTGCCTTAATTCGTCGGTATATAAGCATTGGAGGTTTTGGTTCTTGTAAACTTTGTGTATATTTTCATGACGAAGTGAAAGAGCTAACTTAGTTGCACGCTTCTGGACGTATATATCATTTACATGCCACACACTCTGACAGAAACCACACAGGTGCTTTATATTCAACTGTTGGACGTATCATCTGTTTACACCTATTCAAAAACATCACTGGTTCCATGAATTGAAAACTATGAAGCACTAAGCCAGTTATACGATATGCACGATTAGCGATATTTAATATGATAGTTCCATGTAAGATCTGAAGAGAAGTACACGCCAAGATTTTGGCGTCTGTCCACTGCTTCTATCAATATATCAGCAAGGAAGTAGTCACAGCATGAGTTGTTCTTAACAGAGTGAATTACCCTTGTCTTTAAGGGGTCGAATTTTAAAACAATTCGTCCAGAGCATTCTGATTCGTCGTGTCATTGTGAAGTCTTAATGCATCTGCCAGTGTACAAATCCCGCTTATAAAACCTTAATATCACGCATATGTCCTTGAATATAATTATTGAATCTCTTTGCCAGCCAGATGATTTGCTAGACAATGTTTTGCATACATTTTCCCTAGAAACAAATCGCAAGGGGCAAATTTTCATAAACGACTACTCATTTTTCGTGTTTTTCTCGTATGTTTATAGCAGACCTCTTTTTTACAAAGTAAAGGAATTATAGCTCTGGTACAGCAGTGGCTGTCAGTAAGCCAGGAAGGCCTGACTTAGCACATCCTCTATTATCTTCTAGTGTCCTCTATTTTTAGTGGTTGCACTATGATGGTCAATTTCTCAAAAGCAATAAAGAATTTCACTACGACTGCTTCAAAGGAAATAAACACACTACTACGGCTACTTTCTAGCGGCACCAGACCTACCGAAATTTTTGTTAAAATGTACAAAACGATAGAAAGCGTTGACAGAAAGACTCTGAGTCGAGTTCCCCCGAACCGCTTCTTGAGGTACTCTGGCAAAGTGCAAGCCTGTTAATAAAAACAAACAAAACTTTTTAAAAACTTGATTGTGGACAGCAGTATCTCTGGGTATTCTGTTACTAGGCAGAAGAGCCTAATTTTAATCAACTTTTCAGTATGTTATTGCTGTCTTACAGTACTTGTAGCTTAAAATTTTATAGTCAATTCGCAACTTGTTTTTATACAGTTCCCGACACTAGAAAATGCGCATCCAACATTCAGAGAGAAGGGCCTACGTAATACAGATGGTTGCGGGAAAACCGGAATCTAGCTCATTATTATATATAATATGTGTAAACTTTATTCATTTGAGTAGATTTACAATACTGTAGGCTCTATGAGTGATCACACTATTTCCACTATATGTAATGCGGAAAAGTGTGGTACATTTTAGTTAAGTACAGATAAGTACAGTTAGATTGTTACTCAATTACCCAAATATAATTACCCAAATAGTTAATTCAAAAATACGAGTAGTTCATTAGTTAATACTTAATTAAATATACAAAACCCATAGAACAGGTACGATATCAGAAATAATTATCAATGTACATCAGCCCATAAGACAATACAAAACTACAGGTTGTGCAACAACTGGCCCTTAATTCAGAAATTCATACCTGTGGAATTAATACAATTGCAGAAACAATTCCAATGCACAGTTATCATCGTTGTTAATAATAATATAATTTAATAATATCATTATTATGAATAATCCTCTATTATGAAACACAACACCGGTAGAAGCTTGTCAAGACGTGATGTTTCAATTAAACCCTCATTCATAGATGTAATTACCTGGAGCAGTGCGCCAAGTGAAGCTGTTGAATGCCGGTCGCCAACCGCTAAGCTCTTACCAAAAACATGTTGCTAGACTAGTTTTTTTTTCTACCGGAATTCCGGAATTTAAAAAAGAGCCAACATCAAATGAAATGAAAATTAAATACACTTTAACATAACCTTATCTTAGAAAATACTATTATCTTAGGCTTTGCTCTCTGTTTTCTCGCCATACGCGAGAGCACGTGAAAGTGGTTCTTCTGTAAACGCAAAAATCAATAAGAACTTACCCCGCATGCAATGTAAACTGGAAGAAAGATCCATCCTAGAACCTGGAGAATTATTAAAGCGTTTAGTTCGAATGCTCCAACACCAATTCCGGCAGCGGCGCCGGATCCGGCTAGACCGACAAAATGCTCACTGCCAATGTTGCTAGCAAATATAGAGGCTCCAACCTACATGCAGAAAAAGGGTGT